>JAKCPI010010669.1:0-12570 GCA_023213315.1 Euborellia annulipes
TACTTATATAAAATTATTTATACACCTATGAGAACCTCGAAACCCCAATCTTAACACATTCAACAAAGGGTGGATACAAGGGGGTAAGGAGGTTATTACCCCGCCCCCCTCCGAAATTTGAAAAAAAAAAAATATTTTTTTAGGAATTAAATTTTATTTTTAATACTTAAAAATTTGATTTGTATATATATTCTGGTAAACAAGTACAGAATGCACCTTTAAATTACCGAAAGTAAGAAAAAATTGTGTGCTGTGCGACCAGTAACGCCAGATTACCACCCCCCCCCCCCCCCTCGAGAAACGTCTCTAGATCCGCTCTTGTTCAACAACCATTCTAATTTAAAAAAAAAAAAAAAAAAAAATGAGCTATTCAAGAAAAACAATGTATTTATGGGGATAATAGAGCCCAGCCCCACCAACAAAATGGGGGCTCATATTTTTAGAATATCGTACAAAACAAAACAAGTCATTTGTTGCTTCTAATCAAGGGGCTCGCCCCCTGAACCTCCTTTCTCGCCTTTGGTCGCCAATTTAGGATACTTAAATACTCAGTTGTCTTTATAAAAGGGGTTGGTTCCCTACAATTAATCTGAATTAATAATAGCTAAAAAAAAACAATGAAAATTTTTCTGTAGCACAAGTGTAGGAAAATAAAATTTTCATTTAAACTTATATATATATATATATTTATTTATTTTTTTAAAGAAAAACTTTTCAAATCTCTGAAACGAAATCTTATAGTGAAAAGTTCAGATACAGCTTCTATGAATTAATTTATTATTCATAAAAGATTGAGGTATCTGAGTACTTGTGCAGATAAGGAAAGATTTTTCAATATTTCAAATGCCTAGGATTTTTTACATAGTTATATTTTGAAAAATAGTTGGACTATTGAATTTATTAATATCTATCTAATAAGTATAATAAATTCAAAGCGAAATTTTTCATCACACAGACACACAGACAGACAGACCATGTCGCGAAAACCACTTTTTTGGATTCAGGGGACCTCAAAACGTGTATATCCATCGAATTTTTGACATGAATCCAATACTTTCTCTCTATATAGACTTATATTAATATACATATATAGGTAAGAGAAAGTAAAAATAAAATACTGTTACCACAAAATAAGAAAAGATTTGATTATCAAATATATATACATATATATATAGAGTTAAAAAATTTGTGTTTTTTTTTTTTAATAAATAATTAATTTTGAAGAGATGTACTTACTCCTTAGAGATATGATAGATTGGAGAGGCATAGGACCGAACAAGGAAGGGATGGAGCAGCCAAAAGGACCTAGAAAAGAAAGATTGTTAAAATTCACCGAGTCAATTGCTTATATAAAAAAATATTTTTTTTTTTTAGGAAAAATTTTGGGAGATGTTCTTCGAGGGTATATGGATCAAATGAAAATTGAAAATGGATTATCAGCTCTTGGATTTTCAAAAAGCGATATTCCCAGTCTAGTCAAAGGGACATTACCTCAGGTATAATTATTTCTATTTTTCTTTTTTTAAATATGATTATTTATCATTTTTTTTATTTATTTTCAGGCACGAATTCTAGGCTTGGCTCCTAAACCTCAAACCGAAGAAGATTTATCATCCCTCTTTGAGAATTCTATGAATGTCTATTAAAAATTATCCAACAGAGAAAAGAGAACGAGAAGACTGGATTTTATGGACTGGCAGTTTTAAAGGCTTTCTAATAAAAAAAAAATATTTTAAATAAAATAACTATATAATATGTATTTTACACAAAATGACTATAAAGTCTAAAGACATATATTAATAATAATAAAAAATAATAAAAAGAGATTTATTTACAAATATTATTCCTCATTTCTATAGAAAATCAATTTTTTTTTTCGATTACTAAAAAAATATAAAAAAAATGTCTAACATAAAAAAGTTATAAATACTGTACATTCTTAATCTATCTACTATTTTATAAAATTGACTATAAAAGATTAAATATTTTACAAGAATATTTACAAATTGTTAGTTTTTTTTTTACTAATTTCAATTAGCGGGGAGGGAAGGAGGGTTTTTTGGAAATTATTATTATTATTATTATTCATTGACTAGTATAAATGGAGTTCAGAAAAGGGGAAGAGGCAAATAAAAACAAAGACCTTAATAAAGTATTTAAGGAATGCATACAAAATTAATATTAAATTAAAATAATGCCCATTAAAAATGATTAATTGAGATGAATGTCTCTTCCTTATAGCTCTAACTATAGGCCTAATGATTTTGCATAAATATGAAATTAAATTTATCACTTATTAAATTTATGTGTAATTATTTTCAAAATGGATGTGTTATTTTTAAATTATAAATGATTATCACCCAGTTACAATTTGCATAATCATATGGAATTATAAATAGTAAGCATATATATATATAACGAATTGTGGCTGTTGTATAATTAGATTAATTATATAAAGAGGTTGCAGCCAATAATAAATATATTCAAGGCTTTGATCTCTTATACTCTCTTGTGGGTAACAAAAATTGAAAAAAATACATTCGACTAAATACATATGATCTGTATTATATTTCGTAAGACAATATCTATTTTGTATGTTAATAATATAAAATATGCTCTTGAAGGGCTTTGTTGATCATAGCCGAAACGTTCCTAAATAGTGTTAACAAATTGTGCTTTTTATTATTGCCTGCATCCTCTTTTTATCATTAATCTATATATATAGGGCCTATATATATATATATATATATTTTGGGAGGTAACCCGACTGTACAGGAGTAAGAGAAAATTTAACTTCATATATATAGGTATATTTATGTAAATGAAACAAAAAAATCAATTTATAATAGAAGAGTTTGTGGCTATAGAGGAGTATTTATAGTTGGATAATGCGTGTGTTGTCAATCAAGATTTTTCACCAATTAAATGAAAATTAGCAAGAGAAAGGACTGATATATGCTGTGTAAACAATGGCCTAAAAATCATCCTGCCGGGAAATTCAGACAGATGGTTTATACATATATGATATAATCTTGTGGAAGAAGGCCGTCTAATTCACAGAAAGCTGAAGGAAAAAAAAGACTAAATTCGACCCAACAACCTCAGGATGAGTTCCCGAAACGTGGTTATTGGAAATAAATAGTTGTTGGCCCGAATTAAGTCTCTTTTTCACCTTAGATATATATATATATATATTTTAATAATATTGATATATATTGGTGAAAAAACCTCCTTGACTGCTTCTTCAAAATCCTACTATCGATTTGTATTTTAAAGTTTTTATGTAGACCTAAATGATGAGTTTAAAAAAAATAAAGAGTTTAAAAATTTCAAATTTTTTTTTTAGATATGAATCTAAAATTTCTGTGAAGTTTCCTTCAGGTATATATGCTGATGTTCAGCGGGAATTGTCGAAAGAAAAAAATCAAACCACCAATTCATAGCAGAGACAATATATTGTTTGAAGAGGATGTATTCGGTCTTTTCGGCCAAAAGTCGGTGTTCATCAGGACCATATCAGCCTGAAATTCAAGACAATTTATCACATTTTCTATGATAACTTATAATAGAAAAATCGCCCTCGTGCTTGGTTAGTCTGCTGGCCATACAAGGCCAAGGGTCGCGGGTTCTGATCCCAGGCAGTCTGATGATTTTATTTTGGATACCAAATGGCTTAAATAAAAATGCCTGGACCCGCAATAAATATATATTATTTAATAACGGTTATCGTATAAAATCTTATATGGCCTGAGTTGCCAAAAAGACTGTGTGAGTGTGAGTGTGAATGGGAAAAAAGTGTGAGTGTTTTTTTATTAAAAAAAAAAAAAAAATAGAAAATTGTAAATGTAATATATTGACTTGAATTTAAGACAAATATGGTTCTGATGAAGGCCTTCTTTTGGCCGAAACGACACGATGCATCGCATCATCGTAATCCAATTGGATTGTCTCTGCTATGAATTGGTGGTTTGATTTTTTCTTCCGACAATTCCTTTAGACCCCGCTGTACATCAGCGTATATACCTGAAAGGAACTACACAGAAATTTTAGATTCATACTATAAAACAGATGTTATATCGTTTCCAAGAATATTTTAAGTAGATAATAGAGAAAAAAAAGAAAAAGCTAACTGCTCTATGTTCAGTTTAATAACCTTTAATACTAACTTCATCCTCAGTGCTGATAAGCTTTTTATGTGGTCTTATTGTTGTCGTAGACCAAGGGCGTATCCAGAGGTTTCTGCGGGGGGGGCCAAAATTTGGTGTTACCCCCCCTTCTCCAAGAAACTTCAGTGGAGAAATTTTTTTTGATAATATAGTAATTTATAAAGGCGAACAAAAAAAAATTTTTTTCTTGAAATAAAAAATAAGTTTAATACAAAATTCGTAAATATTAGAGATTTTTTCAATTATTTATAAGTTTTTGTTAGTTTTTAGAATTTATGAGATTAATAAAATTATAATTTAAAAAAAAATCATTAGGGAAAACAAGGTATTTTTTTGTTTTGGAGAAGGCTTTGGGGGGGCCGGCCCCCTGGGCCCCCCCCTGAATACGCCGACTGGGCGCACACGGTCGATTTTTAGTCGATGGACATAAAATACATTAAGTTCAATGTAGGTGCGCAGACGACAACTGCAGATCAACTCGATTTTTTAATGGTTTTATGTTCATCAACTAAACGATCGCTCGATTCAAAATCGACCGTGTGCGCCCAGTCTAACCTAGTGGGGGGGGGGGGAGAAATTGCCTTGTATGTGGGAATATGAAGAATAGGAGGGGGATCAGAAGCCAGCAGAAGTGTAGTCCGCCTATTAATTAATACATAGGAAGAATGAATGAGCAAGCAGTTAGTTATAATTCAAGTTTATTAATAAACCAGGGCCGACGTTTCGGTCACATATGGGAACGTACCGAAACGTCCGCCCTGGTTTATTAATAAATTGAAATATAACTAGCTGCTTGCTCATTCATTCTTCCTATTTGATTATCAACACTCAGCTATATACCTCCTTCAAATAATTATTACATAAAAAAACTTATCTGCAGAAAGAATGAATTAAAAGCAGTTGTTTTTTTTTCTCTCAATTTCTACTTAATCAACCCCTGATGTTATCACTTTACCAAATATTTTTTTATGTACATAAAATTTATTAATATTCTTTAATCATGGGGTAAAAAGCGCTATTGTACTAAAGAACATTTTTATTTTAGGATATTAATTTAAAATAACATTGTTATATGTTATTTTCAAAAATAATGCTTTCATATTAAAGAAGAAAAAAAAATATTTTAAAGCAAGTTTTCTTTTGGAAATGGAATTTTGTCATTTGAAAATAAATAATATCTTAAATACCTAAGTGTAAATATATATATATATACAATCCTTAAATAATGATAGGCCGATTCAAGCTTCAATTTTAAATACAAATCGCGTAATAATAAAATTAGCTTTCAAATGAACACGTCCATTTACACTTGGTTGATTTTTTATGTACATAAATAGTATAATAAATTAAAATCTAAAAAATTATGCTAAGGTTGGGGTATTCGGAATGTTTTCATATTTTTATCATTAAATTAAATGAGCTACTGTTCAAAAAGACGAAATTATCTTTTAATTCAAGTATTAAAATTTTTTGTTTCATATTTATCATATAGAGAGGAAATAATAAAATCGTATAGTTTTGAATGGAGTAGTCTATGTTAGGAACCCCGCCTCTATTTATTTTAATTGATTGGTAGCCTATTCAATTGAAATACATTTTTGTAGCAAGAGATGAGATGGGATCCCCCTAAGTTAAACGCCTACGATCCGAAAAAAAAGTTTCACTTGCATCGTGGTTTCATAAAACCACACAATGTTTGCATTTTTTTTCTTTTCGGTTGCAGAGGCCATTTGACTTTTATAAATTTATTTATTTATTTATAAATACATGTATCGATGACTTCCGGCGGGCGTACAATGGTCTTGTTTTTAGGGGGCCACCTATTCCGAATTTCAGCACCAGTTGGAGGTGCTTAACAACATTGATTTTGGGGGCTGTTTTGTTCCTTCTTCTTGCCAGGCCCGCCGGCCTGGCCAAGTTCATAAAGTTAAAATATTGTTATTATTTTTTTTTCTGTTGTTATTTATTATTATTCTTGTCTTAAATTGGAATATTGCGTGTTCTTAGGTCTTGAAAAAAATATATATATATATATAAAAAATTCATTTTTAGATTTTATTAAAAAAAAAAAAAAAAAATTAAATAAAATCTAATTTATAGGTAGAATTAGAAATTAAAGAGAATACAGGTAAGCGTATTTTCATTTATTTCCCCTCAGAGCTGACGTTTCGGCCCATCTTCAGAGCTATTAATTCTTAAAGGACTTATACACAGACAAATAAATTAAATTACTCTTAGCTGTACTCTCTTTGATTTTTAGTTCTACCTACAAATAATACAATCAGCTTAAAAAAAAAAATTCAAAAAATCTAATTTATTTTGTTATTATATATATATATATTTCAAAACCTAGTCCAGAAATATTCCAATTTAAGACAAGAATAATATTAATAACTGTTCTTATTGCTTAAAATAGGGATGTTTTTTTTGTTTCAATTTCTTTATTTTATCAGGAAACCGAAAGACACTTTGCAGCCAGGAGATTAAATAAAAAAATATTTTATTTAATTTTTTACTTGCCGACGTTTCGGTCGTCTGTCACGACCTTCATCAGGGCAAATAATTGTCAACAATACACGATCTTAGGTATTTTGATGTTTACTGTAATCATATACAATTTCTTTTTTTTAATTTTTATATGTATATAAATTATCATTTACTTGCTTGGGGACTTGGATTCAAATGTTCATTTCAACATGTACATTTGAATCCATGTACAAGAATCCAATTAAAAAAAGAAATTTGTATATGATTACAGTAAACATCAAAATACCTAAGATCGTGTATTGTTGACAATTATTTGCCCTGATGAAGGTCGTGACAGACGACCGAAACGTCGGCAAGTAAAAATTAAATAAAAGATTTTTTTATTTAATCTCCTGGCTGCAAAGTGTCTTTCGGTTTCCTGATTAAATCTCCACAGCCATAACACATTAAAATTCTTTATTTTAGTTTTTAAAAGGAAAATACACAGGAAATTCACCCGTATCGGTGTAATTTTTAATTAGAAAATTGATGTTTGTGAAATTATCTCTAGAGCTAATTGTAAAAACGAAAAAAAAGAAAACATTTCGAAGACCCCAAGTGGAAGAATTCTTTTTTTTTATTCCATATAATATGTATTAAGTATAAGTCTTTTAAGTAAATATACCGGAATAGTAGCGGATCAGACGAGAACAACCCGCGCTGTCCTGTGTTAGTACTGCGGATTGGGCGAGTGTTGTTTGCTGTGGTGGTACGAGGCGACGGAGTTGGTTGTGTTGATGATGCTGTGACCCATGGAGCGGGGTTCCCTGCCACCGTAGAGGCCTGATTGAGGTGGTGGCTGTTGCGGTGGCGGTTCTTGTTGTTGGCGCTGTGGTGGAGGTGGCTGTTGCGGGTTATTGCTCTTGTAACTGCTTCCAGCTCCACTTGGGGCAGTACTTGAACTATAAGAGGAACCAGCACCGCTTGAAGCATTGCTAGAGAAGTTGGTCTGGGGTGGTGGTTGTTGTTGCTGCTGCTGTTGTTGTTGTTGTTGGTTCTTCATTTGGTTCTGATAATTGTCAGTATTCTATAAAAAAATAAAAAAAATTTGACTTTAGAGACTGAATTTTTTTTTTTTTAATATATTGTATATATATTTAAATTTATTTAATAAAAATCCGTGGGCATTATTATTTTTTGTATAATTATACCTGAAAGTTTCTTGTGCTCTGATAAGAACCATAGGTGGAGTCGGCGGTGGTTGATTCTTGGCGACGATCTCGTCCGGTCAACATCCCATACATTGAATCAGGTCGTCCGAATTTAGGTTGATGTGATTGGCTAGAGGATCCACTAGTAATTGAAGACGGAGGCGGTGGTTGTACTCCAGGCATTCCAGGACCTCCAGTACCTGTGCTGTTGCCAGCATAAACTCCGCCACCTTCGCCAGCTCGGGGATTGACTCCACGTACTCCGTATACACTTTCGGAACGGAGGAGACTCTGTTGCGCGTTCTGTGCATTCTGGGCGTTCGGGTTGCTCGTCGAATTGAACCTTTACAAATAAACAAAATTGGTTTTTAATCAAACTTTCAGTTTCTGATTTTTTTTTTTAATCCCACTAACGGGCTGGACAATTTGGTACGAATTATCGGGAGTAGGCCTACGAATAATCGGGATACGAAATATCGGAAGTCCACTGTATAAGGGGGATATTAAATTATAAAGCAAATTTTATTTTTATCTTCCACTTGAGGGAGAATGAATGAATGACTGAATTGTATTTATAGTGCTCTGAGGCGATTTGCCTCCTGGAGCATTAAATAACATTACAGGGCCGAATCTAGGGGGGAGGGGGCAGTGGGTGCATGTGCCCCGGGCGGGGCAATTGAAGAAAGATTTACTAAAAATAATTAAGGTAAAATGATATGAATTTTGTATAGAAAATTTTAAGGAGGGGGCGGCAAATTGAATTTTGCCCCCCTGAAAAATTTCCTAGTTCCGACCCTGTAACATTACATAACATTTACAATTTTATATATATATTAGATTGAATAAAGGAACTCTATGAGTAGGGCAACCAGAGGAAATAAAAATCTTTATATTATTTCATCGACGATTCGGGAACGCATCGCTCCCATCTTCAGGACGAATTAATTGTTGAATATCAGATGAATAGTTTTATGAGGTATACACAACGAAAAATAACATATTAATATATTGTGCATAATAACTTAATAAAATAGACAGTTGTATATATATTGATGATTGTCTAGCTTCAGGCTGTTTACACACCTCCACAGCCTTACCTAGACAAACAGCATAATATACAACTGTCTAATTTATTAAATTATTATGCACAATATATATTATTTTTCGTTGTATATCTATATATATAAAAATGAAATGGGAAAATGTATGTATGTATGTAAATATGTATGTATATGTTCTATGAAATCCACAATTTTAATGAATCCATTTGAAATTAAATACACCTATAATACATGGCTCTGGGAGTAACGTAGTAATAATCTGAATCTCTTAAATATTTTGGAAAATTAATTATAATCAAATTTCTTCAATATGGGAACACAAAATCAACAAGTTGGCTAGAAATTAGAGAGCGTCCTTTATGCTCTGTGAACCAGCTTCCTACCTGACTATGGGCTGGGGTGGGGGCTACGCAGCAGTTGAAAAACGAAGAGAGGACTCAGGTGACTGACCCTTTAAACAGTCATAAACAGACCCTTTTGTGCTGATCCCAATCAGTACCCTCGCCTCGCTTGAATATAAGATCCTTTCTTAACACTTGATTGCAACAAGAATTATCCCAAATTGGAAATAAATTGTCGTGAAGGGAGAAGGGTAGGGGCGCAGCTAGGGAAAGGAAGGTTGGATAGTACCTCATAAAACTATTCATCTGTTATTCAACAATTAATTCGTCCTGAAGATGGGAGCGATGCGTTCCCGAAACGTCGACGAAATAATATAAAGATTGGAGTTGGAAAGAATAAAACCAGCGTTGTCGAACACCTTTACACTTTTATTCAGGCAGACGTTTCGGTAACCATAACGGTTGCCATCTTCGAAACGTCTGCCTGAATAAAAGTGTAAAGGTGTTCGACAACGCTGGTTTTATTCTTTCCAACTCCAATCTCACATACCCAGCATACAACTTAATTTAATATAAAGATTTTTATTTCCGCTGACTGCCCTACTCATAGAGTTCCTTTATTCAATCATCAGGGCAGCCAATTTTCTACTCTTTATAACAAATTTTTCCGCAGGTTGGAAATCTTTGGTTCCGCAAAAGAAAAAATGTTCTGCAAAAAAATTTTCCGCAGAAAAATTTTTGAGTTCAGCCCCCCCACCCCCGAAAAAAAATTTCTATATACGCCCCTGATAGGGGTGCGATTATGTTGGAGCTGGGATAAGCAATAAGGGCATAGCAAAGAAAATAGAAACATGCTTTTGAATAGAATGATATGGTCTATTGAGCTTATTTATGAATTTTTTTACCTCATGGGATAGAGACTCTGCGCAGGGACGAGAGGACCGGCTCGTGGTTGAATAGGCTGATGTTGTGTTTTAGTGTAGACACTCTGCGAACGGTTTAAGTTGGCCCGAGTCAATGGAGGCGATTTGGCGTACAACGATTTACTGCCACCGTAGAGAGACTCGACGCGCTCCAATTTGCAGGGTGGTGCTGAGTACAGAGAAGCTGAAGTCAAGCTGGGGCAGTACCCGCCAGCACCTGGTGACATCGCATTAACGTCCAAAAACAATTCATCCCTTGATCCCACGAGAACGTTAATTAAACGAAAATTTCAAGGCTAAAGTGTTAGTCATATTTATTTAGCACAATACAATGCTCTCTTTTATAGAGTTCAAGATTTTCACACACTTATTCAAATCATAAAATGTTAGTGAGGCTCTTTCTTTATTTTCCTTGGTTCGAGATTTTATCAAAAAAAGGGGGTCTGAGCAAAAGACAGATGTTAATGTGATGATAATTTTCAAGACAAAAATTACTAATTTAAAGCTTTAATAACAAAAACAAATTTATTTAAACCTTTTTACTTTCTCTTACCCTATAACTTATATATGAAATATATAGAGAGAGAAAGTATTGCGATCATGTCAAAAATTCGATGTGGAGATTTTGATGTTTTGAGGTCCCCTGAGTCCAAAAAAGTGGGTCCCGCAAATTGGTCTGTCTGTGTGTGTGTAACGATTTTTCGCATGAAGTAATTGAGCTAACGGAGTGAAATTTTATATTTAAGTTTTGTACCATCCTGGTCCGTGAAAATAAGCTTTTAAACAAAATCGGCCAAAAAGTACTAGTACTTTATTGATGTACTTTTTTAGTTTTTTTTCGATTTTCTCAAAATTCCCTCCACCAAAATTTTTTAAAATTCAAAAATCAATTATTTTTTAGATGATCATTAAAATGTACCGGTATATTCTCATTTTGCCCTAAAAATGTTTTGAAGTACAATTTACTGATGTACTAGTTCAGATTTTTCAAATTCATTTTCCGGCTCTTCGTTCCATAGAGGAAATTAACATTGGCTCTATCCAATGTTAATTTCCTATAGGGATTTGTATGTTAATTTCGATTCAAAAGGGGGTCCCCTTTGGAACTTTTTACGCATTTAAAAATTTTTTTTTCCAATTCTTATGAAATTTTGTATTTATTTACGATTCTATATTGTGTATAAAATGTCCAAATATGAGATTAAAATTTTGAAAAATAACCATAGTTTATTTGAAGCAGTCAACATTTAAAATGCAAGTTTGAAACTAAGGTGCTATCGGAAACTAAATATATCTCGACACAAAAAATCTGGTGTGACCAGCACGGTGCACAACTTTCTCTTACCGAAGGGTAAGAGAAAGTTGTGTGCTGTGCGCCAGTCACGCCAGATTTTTCTTTTTTAATTTAAAATACCAAATCACTACGCTAAATAAATAGTTTGGAGACTATTTCTGTTTACCCGAGATTATTTTAATTTCTAATTAATAAATTGGAATGTTTCCTCACCAACAGGACTATTTGGAGCTGCATTGGCCGCCATTCCTACATTCGCACGGTATGTGTTATAGGTACTTCCAGGTCCTCCATGAAATTTCGGCCCTCCTACTCCTGGTTTATCAATATCGTCATAAGGATCATCCTCAGAGTGAATACTTGAAGAATCTAAAATAACAAATGAGAAATAAATATTAGATTTAAAGGAAATTAGATTCTTATACGAAAAGCAAGGTCATATTTAATTATTGGATACATAATGCAAAAAAAACAAAACGTGTTCTTTTAATAATTTAAGAGGGAGAAGTAGAACTATTTGTGACAAAGATTGGAACATTTGCGAGATATGTTTGTGCGTAAGGGGGTTCAGGAGCGACGTCTAAACGTACTTTGAAAAAAAAACTAGACTATTATAAGGAATTTTTCAATGCGGTTTTTTTTTAAATGAATTAAATTCATAAGAGATTATTGGGACATCGAGCTATAATTTTTTTAATGACTTATTAAAAAATTATCGTAATTAATTTTTTTGTTATCAAACAAATACAAAAAAACAATCTGTCCCAATAATCTTTAATTTTTTTTAAATTTAAAAATGAATTTATTGTTATAATTAATCACATATTAATTAAGAAATTTTTAAAATAAGCTTAGATGATTTATTTAAAAATCAACTGTCAAATTAGTTCAGCATTCTTGCAATAGATGGCAGGCTAGTCTAACAGACGATATAGTGTATTAGCCTATATCTGACCTATATTTATATTTTTTTATGCTTTTTATAAAAGATACATAATATATAATAACATTTATAAAGTATTTATTGCCTAAAAGATCAATGAAAATCAACCAAATGCATTAAATATTATTAGCTACCATTCTGACATCTCTTGGCAAATTTTTGAAT
>JAKCPI010010670.1:0-29737 GCA_023213315.1 Euborellia annulipes
AAGCTGGAAATAAACTATTAGACCAAATTAACATTTATTAGATTTTTTTTTCTAAAGACATCTGTGTTAAAATTCATTCAGAGATATTTCCATTTCTGACAAAAAATTAGTATGAAAAATGGATGACGTTGGTATTTACATTTTTTTCATTTCCTTCTGCAAGTATATTTATTATCTGCCCTTTTTACCCGGAAATTCTTATATTATGATATCCAGATTTTTTTTATAGTAATCAAAAAAATATTTAGAGAGATTTAAAGAAAAAAAAATCCAGGAGACAGTTTCTAGGTATCTAGAGGCAAGAAAAAAAAAACACACCCACCAAGATCATCTTTATTGACCACCACCCCATGTGTGGACTGGATGGGTGGGTGGCGCCCCCCAACCAAAGGGCGGGGCCGGCGGCGGGGATTATCTAAACATTCAAAGCATTTATGGAGGGGTTGAGGCCTAGGAGTACAAGGTTTGTTTCCTAGGCCTCCCAAATGACTAAAACAGTAGTTATGGAACGGAATATTTATATTACAAAAATAATTTCAAATACGAATCGAATTTATAAGTCTTATAGCTTCACATTTTTCTTTTTCTTTTTTTTTGTATTTGATCTTTATTTTTGCAAAGGTCTATTTAATCAAATAATAGGATTGAATGAATTAAAATAAATGTTGTTCTAATAGTAAATAATAGCTTTTGATATTCGGTGCAAGAGAGAGAGAGAGAGAGAGAGAGAGAGAGAGATGTCTATTAAATCCGGAAATGACTTATAAAAGGAGATCCAGGGAGGAGGACAGGATGAGGGCTCTTGCCAACGGATCCACCCATTTAATTAATTATACTACAACAAGAGAAGAGAGAAAGAGACCCAACTCTATAAAATTTGATTCTAATTATATGTCAATTTTAAATTTCTTTTTGTTCATTAAGATTGAATAAAAATCAAATTAAAACTTCCGGTTTAATCATTTCAATTCATTTCTTTGATTATTCTATCCTATAATCCTTTTTGTTGCAAAAAATTTTTGAAATTCTGATTTCGGCTAGCAACGGACTAGAGCAACAGTTACAATCGTGTTAAGCAGTGCCAAGCGTGGCAAAACTTGGAATTGGAGGCCAAAAGAGTCATTACACCTCACCATCTCAAATTTTTACTTTCTCCTACTTATATACAGGGGGAAATATAAAATATTTTTCTGTTTATAAATGTTACATCTTGAATTCAAATGTACCTAAGCTTACTTTAGGAAATTAAATATGTGCCGACACAAAAATGTGACAAGCACAGAACACAAATTTCGATTATCGAAGGTAAGAGAAAGTTGTGTGCTCTGCGACCAGTCACACCAGATTTTTATGAATTTGGTTCATAGGTATAGTCTATAGCAGAGGTTCACCACCTTTTGGAGTTAACGGCACCCTTGGTAATAACATTAAACACTAGGGTCACCCTTCCTTAAATTAAAAAAAAATCTGGTGTGACTGGCGCACAGCACACAACTTTCTCTTACCCTTCGGTAAGAGAAAGTTGTGTGCACGACCACACCATATTTTTTTGCGTCGAGATATATTTAGTTTCCCATAGCACCTTAGTTTCAAACTTGCATTTTAAATGTTGACTGCTTGAAATAAACTATGGTGTGGGGGGGTAGTTCTATGTTTTGACATAATATTTATAGGGGGGTTTGTATGTATGACTGACTGTTTCATGGCGGGAGGGTAGAAAATCGTCAAAAAAAGAGTTAAGTAATATGTGGACGACACCTTAAATAAAATCATCGGACTGCCTGGGGTCCGACCCCGCGACTCTTGGTATAGAAGGCCAGCACGCTAACCCATACACCAAGCCCGAGGGCATAAATTGAATTATTTTCAATAACCAAATTTAGAAATAAATCAGTTTTTGAGAAAGAATAATACTTAATCATACTTCAATCGAAAATGAGACACGAGCGGATGTCGAACTCGACATCAAACTCCTCCACCGTAAATCACGTGTATGAAAAAATCATTAGAGTTTATCCCCTCAGAATCAATCATTTAACAGTTTTGAAAGTTTATATGTGACCACCCACCCCCTGTATTTCCCCTAAACTGCCCTCGGATATATGGATGATTTAATAGAAATTTAATTTTCAGTGTCATTTAAGGGTTTCTATTATAATATCAGAAAAACGTAAATGGCTTAAATATTCCCCGCTATGGGCGTGCGGATCTTATTTATTATTTTGACAATAAAGCCATTTATTATAATCGTTAATTGTTCGGCTGCTACTTGATCGGCGCCGAAGGGTGGAGGTGGTTTCTACATGAATTGACAGACGCATCGAAGGGCGTTGATCTTGACGTTGTCTGTCTGACCAACGTTGTGGTCCATGATCCGAGACAATTGAATGGCATTTAATTGGTCCCATTTATTAAACCCTTCTCTACTGGATGACAGAAGGGATTCTCTCCCTATACATATTCCACGCTTGCCAACGACGAGGCGATATGTGTCATATCCTAAAAGCCACTCTTTTAACGCCCACAGACAGACAATGACTGTTGAACACTTGACACAAGTGCCAACCAACCAACTCTTCTTTTCAATTCAAAGAGTATGCTTATATACACCTGCCACTTACTTTGCACTGATTCATCCTTATTATTTAACTTCCTATTTTCTAAAGAAAAATATCTAATTTAACTGCGTAAAAATAAAAATATTCTGTTTGCTTTAAAAAAAAATATGGTGTGACTGTCGCACAGCACTCAACTTTCTCTTACCTTCGGTTAATCGAAAGTTGTGTTCTGAGCTTGTCACAGCAGATTTTTCGTGTCATTTATATTCTCTTACCATGGCAACCATTTCTCCTATCTTTCCTTTTAAGTACAAGAGTAAAGTGTGCTTCAAACAATTTTGAGAGCAAAATGAGAATATACATTTTAAAGAGCATCTAAAAAATAATTGATTTTTGAATTTTAATCAAAATCATTAAAGCGAATTCTGAGAAAATCGAAAAAAGTGAAAAAGTACATCAGTAAAGTACTAGTACTTTTTAGCCGATTTTGATTAAAAGGTTATTTTCATGGTCCCGGGGGGTATTTAACTTAAATATAATATATCAGCATCATAGCTCAATTCCTTCATGCTTAAAATTGAACACACACACACACACACACACACACACACACACACAGACAGACCATGTCGCGAAAACCACTTTTTTGGATTCAGGGGACCTCAAAACGTGAAGATCCATCAAAATCTCGACATTGATCTTTCAGGTTTCAGCAATAAAAAACTAACAATTTTATGCAATTCACAGAAGGCCTTTGATCTTATCTAAAAATGAGAAATGATATCTTCACTTCACGTAGATCTCACTGCCATACCGCTTTATTATTATAATATTGTTTGAAAAATTGTATTATTTGTTTGTTTTTGTTTCTTTAAATTCAATAGTTAAATCCTTTATTATTCAACTTTTGTTTTTGTTGAGAGTAGCGCATTGTAAATAAATGATTGGCACGTGCCGAGAGAAATCGTGACTTGATTATTACATACAGTAGTAGCTGTTCAGAATGAAATAGAAAAAGATGAAAGACAAACGAACGAGCGAGCGATGATTTATTATTTCTTTCATTTGGGATGGCTCTGGGTGTGGTGATATTAATCCTTATGTTATTTGCGATCAGAAGTGAGCCCAAGTTGACGGCTTTCAAGTCCTCCATCTTCATATTACTATTTACAGAAGAGATTTCAAAAAGAGGAAATGAAATCCATGAGATTTTCTTCTTTTTTTTTCCTCTCTTATTTTTTTATTTTTAATTAGTTGTCACTTATCGTTGGGTTTTCGTTTCCTTCTTTGATAAGTTCTTGAGATTAAAAAAAAAAGCTCTGTCAACTATGGGAAAAACTTTTTTTTAAACATTTTTCAACATTTGAATCCAAGACCCCAAGCAAGTAAATGATAATTTATATACATATAAAAATTGTAAAAAGAAATTGTATATGATTACAGTAAATATCAAAATACCTAAGACCCTGTATTGTTGACAATTATTTGCCCTGATGAAGGTCGTGACAGACTACCGAAACGTCGGCAAGTAAAAATTAAATAAAAGATTTTTTTATTTAATCTCCTGGCTGCAAAGTTTCCATTTCGGTTTCCTGATTTTTTTTTAACTAACACTAATCCATATTTTGTCTATTCGTTGGGAAAAATTTTGATTTTAAGCATAAAAAAGTTATTTTGGGAGATGTATGGCTGTAGAGTAGAGATGTTGAAGAAAGAAAACAAGAAGAACTCAGCCAATGAATGATAAAATCAGTCTAACGTTTTGGTCCTAAGTTTAAGCCTTCATCAGAGGTGGGGCTGTGTAAGGAAGGAAACACCCCAGTTCAAAACTAGGACCGAAACGTTAGCCTTGCGCTGATTTCATCATTCATTGGCTGAATTCTTCTTGTTTTATTATTTTAATTTATTTTTGAAGTCTTTTCGACATCTGAGGACTGATAGACTTTAAATAATTATTAATATTTTTATTATTTACGTTACATATAACCCATATCGTATATTTATTTATACCAACTGGATTTAAATAAATATTCATCGGACTTGTTTGGATCCGAAAGGGTATTTTATGGCTAGTAGAATTTTAACACGGCTCGAGAATTCGTATTTCTCCATGGGGCGGCGCTCTAATTCATTGTTTGATTTATCTGGCAGCGCCTTTTTTTCATTGATTGTTTCTATGGGAAGGCGCTCTTTAATTCAAATGATCGCGCATAGAACATAAGTTATGTGATGTGACCAGTCACACCAGGTTTTCAAAATTAGCCTAAGGGGAGGGGGGTTATCTCAAAAACTGTTCAGTTTTGTGTTCTGTCCTTGTCACTCCAGATATTTTGTGTTATATGTTTCTATAGATAAGAGAAAGTAAAAATATAGATAAAGGCAAAACATAATTCTATGAATTTTTTTTTATAATTGATTGATAAAAACAAAACTCCAAAATTTATTATGAAAAGAAATATTAAGTTGTTCTAATTGTCCAATTATAACATTTGAACATGATCTACAGTAGGTACATGTCACCAAATACGAAAATCACTCATGTATGTATCACTGGTGGTACACGCCGGTCTTTAAAACAAAACTACCATGTACCACCGGTGGTACACACCGGTGTGAACGTGTTAATCAGGAATAATAAACAGAAGAATATAAAGGATTTTTTCTTTAAAAAAAATTTATTTTCAACAGCTAACGTTTCGGCCATCTTCAGAGCTTTAAAGAAAAAAGTCCTGACTGCATTTTCATTCCTAATTAATAAAATATTCAATATATTTATAATAATATTCAAAGATCAATATAAATGGGTTAGGAGTTGGAAATTTATTTAAAATATGGAGCTGAACGAAAAATTTTTTTTTACTAATTTATATATCTGTATTTTTTATACTTAAAATATTAAGATTTCGTATTGCCTAAAACGAACTCCTAATATTTTAAGTATAAAAAATATAAAATTTAAGGTCCTAAAATTTTAAATATGTAGTTAGACTCTTATTTTAAATAAATTCCGAACTCCTTTCCCTTAGAACAGAGTTCTATCATCTAGCATTCCCAAATAATTTCTTTATTTTTAGCTGGATTTGCAATTCCAGGAATTCAATCTATCTTGATCTCGGATTAATAAATATATATTTTGTTTGCAGGGTGGCCGTTCCAGGATTCCAAGGCAACGCAACGGCAGCCACTGCACTCCCAGCACGCCTCTTGGCACCCTGGGAGCGATTCGGGCTGGAGCTTGTGCTCACCGTGGTCGTTGTACTTAGTTATCTCATCAACATGGACACCTATCGAAAATATCTGGGCAGTGCAGCACTTAATATCGGCGCTGCATATTGTGCCTGTACTCTCGCTATGGTGAGTTACTCTCTTCAACAACAACAACTAATATTAAAATCTCTCAAATTATTAAATTTTCTATTATACCGCAGTGATGAATATATATATTGTGGCTGTATAATTGATATGAGCAGGATGGCAGCCAGGAGTCAAATTAGACAAAAAACTTAGTTAATCATTATCTAATTTTTTTTTTTATTTCATTTGCCAACATTTCGCCTGTAAATCGCGTCTTTCCTCAGGACTTATGGTCAATGAAACAATTATGTATAATAAAATTGACTAAAGTTTGAATGCATTTTTAGACTTACAATTGATAGTCAGTACAAAACAGAAGGGTGAATTTTTTTAAAAAGAAAATAAACAGAAAGTCACTCTTCAAAAATGTGCAATACAAAAATGCATTCAAACCTTTATCAATTTGATTATATCTATTTGTTTCATTGATCATAGGTTCTGAGGAAGCACACGATTTGTGTCCGAAACGTCGTCACTTT
Organism: Euborellia annulipes; assembly: GCA_023213315.1. Taxonomy (NCBI): domain Eukaryota; kingdom Metazoa; phylum Arthropoda; class Insecta; order Dermaptera; family Anisolabididae; genus Euborellia; species Euborellia annulipes. The sequence goes on from JAKCPI010010670.1 coordinate 6,392, forward strand.
AAATAAAAAAAAATAAATAAAGATGGTGTTTGTCTAATTGGATTCCTGGCTGCCATCCTGCTATTATTTATTTAAATCATTTGGTTACCAAATGGTATAAATAAATGTACCCGGACCCTCTTAATATACGTATATCGTAATTAAGTATCGTTAAAGTCTATATGCCGAAAAGACTTCTCATTCACACTCACACTCACACACACATTCACACTGTCTTTTCGGCAGCTCAGGCCATATAAGACATTTACGATAACCGTTATTTATGAATTTATATATATTAGGGTCCAGGCATTTTTATTTAAGCCATCTGGTATCCAGATGGCTTAAATAAAATCATCGGACTGCCTGGGGTCCGAACCCGCGACGTTTGGTATATGAGGTTAGCACGCTAACCTCTACACCACGCCCCGTGGGCGCCGAAGACTTAAAAAATATAACTGTTTATTTTCTTTAATAAATAATAGGGTTCAAAAGATTCCTTGAATAAGATTTCGAGAAGGGATTCATTTTAGGGAGAGGTGATTTATACGGAGGGCTGGAAATAAAGGTTTTTAAGACCAGGTAAAATTGGGAGAGGGCTTTATAAATTTTGCCGCCAAGAATAGCACGAGAGACTCTGTTTTACCAACTAGGAAAATCAATTTTCGCAGCAATACTACTTTGCCGGAATGTTGCTTATTTCTAACTACTGACCAGATTCCAGTTTCAAAATAATATATGGCTTATATAAAATTGAAAAAAAAAAAAAAATAAATAAATAAACTGGTGTGACTGGTCGCACCTTCGGTAATCGAAAGTTGTGTTCTATGCTTGTCACACCAGATTTTTCGTGTCGACATATATTTAGTTTCCGCTGATATATTAGAACCCAAGATATAAAAAACATATAACCAAGTATTTATTAATTTAAATAAGCGAAAAATGTAGGTACCGCCGGGAGTTGCACCACCCATCTCAAAACGTCCATCTAGATCGCGCCTCAGTAACGGAGAAATCTGAACGCTTGATTTGAGCGGCGTTTCTCTAGTAGACTGAAATCAGCGATCTATCATAATTTAAATAAGCGAGTGCGTACTGTGGTCCAACAGTAGGGCGTGTTGAGCGTAAATCGACAAGATCCGTGGTGCAACTCCCGGCGGTACCTACATTTTTCGCTTATTTAAATTAATAAATACTTGGTTATATGTTTTTCATAATTACCTCATGGACCAACACATGATATATATAATTCCAAGATATAAAATTTATAAACAGAGAAAAATATTTATATTTTGGTACCATGGCAACCATTTCTCCTACCTTTTCTATGTAGTACAAGAGTAAAGTAGTCTTCAAACTATTTTGAGAGGAAAATAAGAATATACATTTTAAAGAGCATCTAAAAAATAATTGATTTTTTAATTTTAATCAAAATCGTTAAAGCTAATTATGAGAAAATCGAAAAAAACTGAAAAAGTACATCAGTAAAGTACTAGTACTCTTTGGCCGATTTTGATTAAAAGCTTATTTTTCCTGTCCCGGAAGGTGCCTAACTTAAATATCAAATTTCAACCTCATAGCTCAATTCCTTCATGCTTAAAAGTGAACACACACCCACACACACACACACACACACACACACACACAGACAGACAGACAGACCATGTCGCGAAAACCACTTTTTTGGATTCAGGGGACCTCAAAACGTGAAGATCCATCAAAATCTCGACATCGAATTTTTGAAATGAATCCAATACTTTCTCTATATTTTAACATATATAGAGGTTAGAGAAAGTAAAAATTTCAAAAACTTGAGATGCCCTATGGCTAACAAGGCCAGAGGGAGAATAAATAAAAAAAAAATATCAAATTTTTTTACAACCCTTCTGGAATATATTATTACCTTTTTACTTTCTCTTACCTATGTATATATGTAATATATATATAGAGAGAAAGTATTGGATTCATGTCAAAAATTCGATGTCGAGATTTTGATGGATCTTCACGTTTTGAGGTCCCCTGAATCCAAAAAAGTGGTTTTCGCGACATGGTCTGTCTGTGTGTGGGTGGGTGGGTGTGTGTGTGTGTGTGTGTCAAATTTTAAGCATGAAGGAATTGAGCTATGAGGCTGAAATTTTATATTTAAGTTAAACACCCCCGGACCGGAAAAATAAGCTTTTAATCAAAATCGGCCAAAGAGTACTAGTACTTTACTGATGTACTTTTTCAGTTTTTTTCGATTTTCTCAAAATTCGCTCTAACGATTTTGATTAAAATTCAAAAATCAATTATTTTTTAGATGCTCTTTCAAATGTATATTCTCGTTTTGCCCACAAAATTGTTTGAAGCACACTTTACTCTTGTGCTTCATAGGAAAGATAGGAGAAATGGTTGCCATGGTAACAAAATATAAATATTTTCCCATACTTATAAATTTTACATCTGAATTCAAATACTGCCTACTGCCCTACTGCCGGGAACTAAATATATGTCGACACAAAAAATCTGGTGTGACAAGCACAGTGCACAACTTTCGATTACCGAAGGTAAGAGAAAGTTGTGTGCTGTGCGCCAGTCACACCAGATTTTTCTTCAACAAATCTTATTCTTTTATTAAATTAAAGATCTAAGAATTCCTGACCTTTCTTAAAATTTAGCTTTCTTAGCTTGCTTTCATTTTTTTTTTCTCCTTCGGGCGGAATCTTTAAAGAATATATAGGCCTATATCTTTACAAATGATTTCTTCAGGAATGTTAACCAATGTAAAAAAAACTGTCCATGGGGGGGGGGCGGCATTTCTCACGCAGCTCTATGAAACCTCCTCCTTTCTGACCGGGGCAATTATTTGTCTATCAACGCCGAACTCTCAGGCTAGGAGAATGAGAATAATTGTTATCTTCCTTTTCGTCTTGTGAGAGAATACCTTCCATCTCTTTGAAGATTTCTAGATAAGACTAAAAGGGATGAGAAGACACGAGATCGCAATTGGGTCGTTTAGAAAAAAATGCCTTTGGATTAATTAAGGGGAAGCTGTTCGCTTATTATTGCGTTAAGATCGTGTCTCTTTTAATCAACCAGAAAGCTTGTTTGTTGTTATTCAGCTATAATGTCATTTATTTTTACTTTCTCTTACCTCTATATATATGTTAATATATAGAGAGAGAGAAAGTATAGGATTCATGTCAAAAATTCGATGTCGAGATTTTGACGGATCTTCACGTTTTGAGGTCTCCTGAATCCAAAAAAGTGGTTTCCGCGACATGGTCTGTCTGTGTTCACTTTTAAGCATGAAGAAATTGAACTATGAGGCTGAAATTTTATATTTAAGTTAAACACCCCCCGGGACCGGAAAAATAAGCTTTTAATCAAATTCGACCATAGAGTACTAGTACTTAACTGATGTACTTTTTCAGTTTTTTTTCAATTTTCTCAAAATTCGCTCTAACGATTTTGATTAAAATTCAAAAAATCTGGTGTGACTGGCGCACAGCACACAACTTTCTCTTACCTTCGGTAATCGAAAGTTGTGTTCTGTGCTTGTCACACCAGATTTTTTGTGTCGACATGTATTTAGTTCCCGGCAGTAGGGAATATTTGAATTCAGATGTAAAATTTATAAGTATGGGAAAATATTTATATTTTGTAACCATGACAACCATTTCTCCTATCTTTCCTATGAAGCACAAGAGTAAAGTGTGCTTCAAACAATTTTGAGGGCAAAACGAGAATATACATTTGAAAGAGCATCTAAAAAATAATTGATTTTTGAATTTTAATCAAAATCGTTAGAGCGAATTTTGTGAAAATCGAAAAAAACTGAAAAAGTACATCAGTAAAGTACTAGTACTCTTTGGCCGATTTTGATTAAAAGCTTATTTTTCCGGTCCCGGGTGGTATTTAACTTAAATATAAAATTTCATCCTCCTAGCTCAATTCCTTCATGCTTAAAATTGAACACACACACACCCACCCACCCACCCACACACACACAGACAGACCATGTCGCGAAAACCACTTTTTTGGATTCAGGGGACCTCAAAACGTGAAGATCCATCAAAATCTCGACATCGAATTTTTGACATGAATCCAATACTTTCTCTCTATATATATATTACATATATACATAGGTAAGAGAAAGTAAAATCAATTATTTTTTAGATGCTCTTTTAAATGTTATTCTCATTTTGCCATTGAAATCTTCACACAACTCAAAACTAGTATTTCCATCAATATCTTCGAATTTTTGACACGATTGTAATATTATAGATAGTAAAAATATTTCTACAAATCAAATTTTAAAATTGTATATTCAAATTAAAATTTAATTTTCAAGAAAAATATTTCTCTCGAATGTGGGGGGGGGAATAATTACCCCCTTTACCCCCTCCCTTGTATCCGCCCTTGAGGTGAAGTAACGAGAGAAAACATTTTTGTTTTTCCTTCAAAATTAGTATTTAGTTTCATTCAACAATCACCGATTCAATTAAATTTATGTAACTTCACTTAGATTCACGTTAGATGGGGTCCAAAACACCTCGGGCAAAAGGGCCAGAATTTAAAATTACATTTAGAGAGTCTATTAAATTAAAAATAAAAATACCATTCCATTCTCTAAGAGCCGACTACTGTAAAAAAAAAAATAAAAAATCCCCTGCGGTAAAATAACTTCTACCGATTCTTCTTAATTGGTCCAGCCGCGTTTAGAGTAAGATAGGTGAGAGTGAGGGCGGGGGGGGGGGTGGCAGACAGAAGAATGAATAAATAATTTTTCGTTCACATGAATTCCTCTCTATTAGATTACAATCTTAGTGTAAAATAATTAAAATAGATTATATAAAAAGACATTTAGTTCTATTTAACCTTGAATAGGTCAAGTTACAAATTGCCCATGAGAAGGGGGGAGGGAATGACGTCACATGCCGCTGCTGCATGGCACTTGTTCACATATCTTGTCTCAATTCGTTACCGAGAATTAATTCAAGGAATTTAAACACATACACACACATACACGAACACTTGAATAAGAAATTAATTGGCTACGCAAGATGAGAGCCGCCAGACAAAAAGCCCTTTAGGACCCCAAGAGGGCCTGGTCCCTAACGATTCGAGAGGGAAAAAAATAAGGGATTAAATTCTTAACAACATATAGAGCATGGAAAACAGGAGCTAAAACTTTTATTGCTAAGATCAGGGACGTATATAAGGGGGGGTCGAGGGCCCCCCCCTCCCGAAATTTCTCAAACAAATATACATATATAGGATATACAGACATCAGCGCAACAAATTTTTCCGCAGGGTGGAAAACTTTGATTCCGCAAAAGAAAAAATGCCCTACAAAAAATTTCGTGTAAAAAAAATTTAGTTTCTTAAAAAAAAAAATTCCGCAGAAAAATTTTTGAGTTCAGGCCCCCCCCCCCCCCCGAAAAATATTTCTATATACGCCCCTGACTAAGTCGTGTCTGCTATGACCAATCAGAAAGCTTTTCACTGATATTCAGGTCTATACTCAAAATAAAAACAGACGTTAAAATTTAACATCATCAATTGGTTGTTAAAAAGTAAAGTAATAAAAAAATGGTTTTCTCTAAACCAAGTTTTAACAGAGACGTTAGTTTTATCTCAAAACTGTCAAAAACATAACCTTACTTTTTGATTAAAGACGTCAATTTTGATGCATTAAATTCGGCATTAAAATATTAAAGCCACTTCCTAGACATGTCATTAATTTTTAACTATTGGTTAAATGTTAACGCATAGGTGTTAAAGTTTTTGCATACAGAATAGCAATTTAGGCAAGGAGATGTTAAAATGATTTCAGATATTAGGCCTAAAAGATTGTGCGTTATTTTTTAAACAATTTATTAATTTAAATAAATTAAAAAATACAAATAAAAATTTTGCCCTTGGGCTTGGTGTGCTAACATTCTATACCGATGATCGCGGGTTCGAACCCCAGGCAGACCGATGATTTTATTTAAGCCATTTGGATCCCAAGAATCTCTGGACCCCAAATATATTAGTAAATTTGTAGTTAGCGGTCTAACAAGTAAGCCTAAGTTGGCGAAAAGACTGTGAGTGTGAGTGCTGTTTGACTTAAGTTTCTTTGTCAAGTTTCGGCCACACATTCTGTGGCCTTCCTCAGGCACAATCCATCCGGGGATTAAGGGCGTCTAGAAAAAATTATAATATACAATATATTCAGGGCCCACAAGTTTAGGAACCACTGTTTGATATCAATAAGGAGAAACGCCTGTATTTTAGATACCAGAGATACATACCTGTTGAGTTGGTTGCCTATTCTCTATCATTTTTAAATTTATCAAATGATTTTCCGTGCTTATCTTTGCACCAGGTCATCGGATCCTCAACCAACATCAACAAATATTAATACGCAAACTACATTCTCTAGTCCTCGGGCTTGGCGTAGTTGGTAGCGCGCCTGCCTTGTATACCAAAGTTAGAGGGTTCGGATCCCAGGCAGTCCGATGATTTTATTTAAGCCATTTGGATACCAAATGGCTTAAATAAGAATGCCTGGACCCCCAATTGATATATTTACAAATAACGAGTATCGTTTAAAGTCTTATATGGCCTAACTTGCCGAAAAGACAGTGTGAATGGGAAAAAAGTGTGAGTTTTTTAAAATAAAAAAAAAAAACTACATTCTCTATTTATGCAGTTGGCATTGTATTTTTTTTTTTCCAAAAGTATCACTTTAAGACATTTAGTTTCTATTCATCAGAACATTTTTTAGTTAATAAAAATTTTTTTTTAACATTAGAATAATCAAATAATTTCATTCTCAGTGTTGCCTTTGGGTAATATAAAAAGAAAAAAAAATAGATTGCAGATATTTAGATAGGCTGTATATTAATTATAATGAAACTTGTTTTAACACTTGAAAACATCGAAACAACAACAACAACAACATTTAAAAACAAATTAACCAACAATAAATTTTAATATCTCTAATTTAGTTCTCCGAATGAGCAAAAGCTCCATCAGATGCAGGAGGCATCTTTTTTTTACTCTCCCCTTTCATTTACAATGGCATCTTGTTAGGAGAGTGAGTTTAGAGCAGGGGTCGGCAACCCAAATTATTTGCGCTTTTCACTAATTAAATAAACTAAATAAATATATTTTATAAAAGTGTGCTGTATCTAGCGGGCCGGAAAAATTCAAGGCGGACCGCGGGTTGCCGACCTCTGGTAAGGTAAGGGAATAAGCAAGGGTGGGGGGAGTTAGCAGTCCGTAACAACCTAAAACTAAGTGAACGGGAAAGGAACTCTCGTCCAGGCGACTTTTTCAAATTCCTTAAAAACATCAAAATCAGAAATTTTTTAACGATTAGAATACTTTTTCTATAACTAAAAAGTAAAAATAAAAACGATACGGGCTCTAAATTCGAAAATATTAAAATTTAAAGTGAATCAAGCAAGCATTCTTTCATCGATTTCAATTGGAAATAAATCTTTATAAATACATGTAGGCTATGTATAATATTAAAAAAAAATCCTTTTCCAGAGGAGAGGAGATAATTTGAGGCCCGGTGGCCGGTTGTTGCGCTGCGCACCTGCTTGCTTGCCCGCCTTCTTGCACACTCTCTACACCCTCGGCCCTCAAGACAAACCAAAACCAAATGGCAGCTCAGATTCTATTCTCTTTTCTCAAGATTGGAAATTTTCCCTTGACGCCAAAACCCTCAATATGGACAATAACATAAAAAATAGTAAAAATTAATTAAAAATCAGCCGAATTTCTTTTATATATTAAGGAGTCAAAAAATATCCAAGACATAGGCAGCCAAAATTATTTCTTTTATTGTTGCCGTTCCAGGCTGACGTTTCGGCCACTGGTCTAGGCCATCTTCAGAGTCCATCTTCATATGATATCCAAATGGCCTAAATAAAATCATCGGATTGACTGGGATTCGAACCCTCGACCTTTGGTGTACAAGGCAGGCGCGCTACCAACTAGGCCAAGCCCGGGGGCAAAAAAACCTAATAGGCTATAATATTTTTTATTGACTCCCTCACATCTCATCAGTCTAAATAACAGCCTAGAATCCATTTTAGATTCGTCTTGAGCATTCTGTTCTTGAGACTGTACTTTTTCGAAATCACCAACCCTCAAAACCTGCATTTTCATCAAAACCTTGATGTTCTAGATAAATTAATCTTAAAAGAGCTCAAACACTTTCAGTTCCTAATAAAAGACAACGTCGACCAATATAAAAAATCAAATGGCTAACACGTATTTTATTCCTCTCCCATCCGTTGCCCAGAGGTTGGAAGTATTGACAAATGCTAATATTAATGATATATTTTCTTTGAATGGAGACTGTGTATATTATACACAGGGGATCTCTCTTACGGTATGGATCATTTAATAAAATGATAAAATGGAAATTACAATAGAAAAGTTGGCCTCCCTTAGGTTTTGAGTTGGATACGCCTACAGTAGGCCTATATCTGTAGTAATCTATCTATAGAAATAAAAATTTAGATATTCAAACTTATGAAATTTTTATCAATGTCTTAGGGTTCAGGCACATTTATTTACACCATTTGGTATCCAAATTATTTAAATAGATTTTCATCCGACAGCCTGAAATCCGAACCCACTTTCCGTGGCTTTAAGAATATTAATATTAACATAGGCCTACTGTATATTATTGGTGCTGGGTAGGCAGCCAGGATTAGAAATAAAACACAATTTTATTTCAATCTGCTCGTCGATGTTTCGGGTGCTAATCTGAGGAAGGGGGCGATTAACACCCGAAACGTCGACGAGCAGATTGAAATAAAATTGTGTTTTATTTCTAATCCTGGCTGCCTACCCAGCACCAATAATATACAGTAGGCCTATGTTAATATTAATATTCTTAAAGCCACGGAAAGTGGGTTCGGATTTCAGGCTGTCGGATGAAAATCTATTTAAATAATTTGGATACCAAATGGTGTAAATAAATGTGCCTGAACCCCTAAGACATTGATAAAAATTTCATAAGTTTGAATATCTAAATTTTTATTTCTATAGATAGATTACTACAGATATAGGCCTACTGTAGGCGTATCCAACTCAAAACCTAAGGGGAGGCCAACTTTTCTATTGTAATATCCATTTTATTATTTTATTAAATGCCATACCCTAAGAGGGATCCCATGGGACGTGACACCAAGCTTTAGAACAAAATCGGCCAAAGAGTACTAGTACTTTATTGATGCACTTTTTCAGTTTTTTTCGATTTTCTCTAAATTCGCTCCAACGATTTTTTTTTTTAATTCAAAAATCAATTATTTTTTAGATTCTCAATAAAATGTATATTCTCATTTTGTCATAGAAATCTTCTGAAGACCACTTTACTCTTGTACTCCATAAAAAAGATAGGAGAAATGTTAACATTATATAAATATTTTCCCATACTTATAAATTTTACATCTTGAAATTGGAATGTACCGTACTGTCAGAAACTAAATATATGTCAACACGAAAAATCTGGTGGGACAAGCACAGTACACAACTTTCGATTACCGAAGGCAGGAGAAAGTTGTGTGCTCTGCGAAAGCCACACCAGATTTTTTATTTTTATTTTTTGTTTTTTATTTTAAAGTTTGGAAGGGGAGGCAGCTGCCCCTCCCCCCACCTTAGTCTCTCTTTGAATACGCCCATAGATATAGGCGTATGTAAATATTAATTTCATGTTTTAATGTCCTGAATTAATACGTAGTAAACTTAATTCCCTGTAAACGCATAATCACTGGAATCGCTTGATTTGTAATACGGATTTGAAAAATAAAGTACCGGTACCTGCATATAGTATCAATGTCGAAAAACGTAGGATTCAACCAAGCCAGGTGCAACAACAGATGACTAATCAAATTAAAAGCTCAGCTGAGGAGTTAAAAAAAAATCATATTTTGTAGTATTAATTTAGGTTAATAAGTGAGGCTTAGTTTATTTACGTAGGAAAAGGTGATTTGATAAGATCGATGACCAGCTGCGATTAGAAAAAAAAAAATTATTTCCTTTCAGTAGAGCTTTATATTCTATTTTAATTATATCAGATCAGAGATTAATATATCTTCTCTTTCATTTCCAAAATATGTCTGGTAAATATCAATTTAATAAAAATCTGGTGTGATTGGTCCCACAGCACACAACTTTCTCTTACCTCCGGTAATCTAAAGTTGTTTCCTGCATTTGTCACACCAGATTTTTTTGTGTCGAGATATATTTAGTTTCCACCGATATATTAAAATTCAAGATGTACATTTTTTTTAACATTCACACTTTTTCCCTATTCACACTCACACACACAGTCTTTTCGACAACAGGCCATATAAGGCTTTACGATAACCGTAAAGGTTTGGTATTCAAATCGATTAAATAAAATAATCGGACTGCTTGGGATCCGAACCCGCGATCCTTCGTATAGAAGGCCAGCACGCTAACCCATACACCAAGCCTGGTGTATTACAAGGTGTAAAATTTATAAATATTTATAATTTGTTACCATGGCAACCATCCATTTCTCCAATTTTTCCTATCAAGTACAATAGTAAAGTGGTCTTCAAAAGATTTCAAGAGCAAAATGAAAATATACATTTTAAAAAGCATCGAAAAAATAATTGATTTTTGAATTTTTATCAAAATCGTGGAACCGAATTTTAAAAAAATCGAGAAAAAAAAACTGACAAAGTACATCAGTAAAGTACTAGTACTCTTTGACCGATTTTGTTCAAAAGCTTCGTGACACGTCTCAGGGGAGTACCTAACCTAAATATAAAATTTCGAACTCCTAGCTCTTTTCGTTCTTGAGATATTTTGTACACAGACAGACAGACATGAAAACAACTTTTTTGAATTCAGGGGATCTCAACGAGTATTTCCATCAAAATCTCGACATCGAATTTTTTGCATGAATCCAATACTTCTCTATATTTCTACACGTATATTAACATATACATATAGGTAAGAGAAAGTAAAAATTCAAAAATTAAAATTTTCTTTTTAATATTTTTCTTTCAGCTACTGAGGCCATTTAGGGCTTTCGTCGTGCAGATATATTTTTATTTTCTCTTGCCTATATATTCAATCTTAATATCCGAAGTCTCCTTAATAACGTTCCAAACGTTGATTCATAGGAGTCACCCACCCTAGGTTTCACCGCAGTTGACTTTGCTTAACCGTTACATTTACTGTTGCCTATTTTGGTGATTGTTACTCTACTCCGTTGCCAGGCTCAAAATTAAAATTAAATTTGCCATTAATTCTAAAACTACATGTAAGCCCATATCATGCATGAATTTTCTTACTTTTTTTTTATTTATATATGAATTATTTTGATCATGCCGTTAGGGTTTTGAAGGAAATACTCGTTTTGAAGGTCCTTAATTCCAAAAAAATGGATCTTGCAAAATGTCGATGCACAAAAACGAAAAAATCTGGTGTGACTGGCGCACAGCACACAACTTTCTCTTACCTTCGGTAATCGAATGTTGTGTACTGTGCTTGTCACACCAGATTTTTTGTGTAGACATGTATTTAGTTTCCGACAGTACGGTACATTCGATTTTCAAGATGTAAAATTTATAAGTATGACAAAATATTTATATTTTGTTACCATGGCAACCATTTCTCCTATCTTTTCTATGGAGAACAAGAGTAAAGTGGTCTTCAGAAGATTTCAATCACAAAATGAGAATATACATTTTAAAGAGCATCTAAAAAATAATTGATTTTTGAATTTAAAAAAAAATCGTTGGAGCAAATTTTGAGAAAATCGAAAAAAACTGAAAAAGTACATCAGTAAAGTACTAGTACTCTTTGGCCGATTTTGATTAAAAGCTTATTTTTCCGGTCCCGGGGGGTGTTTAACTTAAATATAAAATTTCAACCTCATAGCTCAATTCCTTCATGCTTAAAATTGAACACACACACACACACACACACACACACACACACACACACACACACACACACACACACACACACACACACACACACACACACACACACACACACACACACACACACACACACACACAGACCATGTCGCGAAAACCACTTTTTTGGATTCAGGGGACCTCAAAACGTGAAGATCCATCAAAATCTCGACATCGAATTTTTGACATGAATCCAATACTTTCTCTCTATATATATATTACATATATACATAGGTAAGAGAAAGTAAAAAAGGTTTAGAATTTTATATTTCAGAGGACCATATAGACTTTTAACGGGGAGGGGGGGGGGTTAAATTAAAATTGACATTCCGAATTATAATAATCTTTTTCTCTCTCTGGAGTTGAATTTACATGTTTATAGCACTAATCACTCCGTTTTATAAATACTTGTTTCATCCTACAATTAGCAGCTTAAACAGAGAAGTTTTATCATTGTAATATCGTTATGTAATTCGATGTTAATTTGTTAAAAAACAAGTTTAGATGAGGAATAATTAAAGATCCAGAGAGGGATTATTATATTAATTATAAGTCGCGTTTGTTGATTCCCTTGAGGCACAGGCTGGATGAGGTCCCCTTGCAAATATCTTCTAATTTCAAAGACTTTTGTTCTTTTGAAACCTCATGAAACCTCTGAAAACACTAGATATGTATTATTTGTATATATTAAAAATCAATTTCCAAATTTTATACCAAGTACAGTATAAGAAGGGATTCTCTTGGTAAAAAAACAGTTTTCTGTAAATTACGCTCCTCCTTATAATAGTGATACACCCTGTGAATTAAAATCGTTTGAATATTTTAAATTTTTGTCAAGGAAAGTTTAATTTTAATTTTACTAAATACAGGGTGTTTCTGTAAAGCGCGAAGATAAATATCGTATGTCCTGTTTTGTTTTTGCTTTTTGTTGGTGGACCAAGCGCCCCATGGCCCCCGCAATTCGAACCCAGAAACTCCAGCCTTTTCGGGTGCGCTATCCATTGCACCAGGCCACACGGACCCTCGACCTACACCAACAAAAACTCACTTTCTCTTATATGCAAGTTTAATTTAATTTAACTATATTTTAATATTGTATTCATATTGTTTTGGTTTTGTATTGAATTTTGTAGGGTTTTTTATGGAGCTCATGGCCACTGATTAAAGGGGAGGAATAAAAACTACAATTTTGAGTTGAATTAATACGCGGGAGTCAGTTATGTAAAGTGAATAAAAAAAAGAAATTTCATCAATTATTCTGTTTTCAAATAGTGGTCATTTTTTTTTTTTTTTTTTTTTTTTATTTAAAATCTTTGGACGATAAGGTGAAAAAATCAGCCTTTTTCATATTATTTCTATTCATTTAAATCAGGGATCGGCAACCTGCGGTCCTTTGCAACTTTTTGCGCGGCCCGCCCTAAGGTGAAATTAGTCTGATTTTTACTTTCTCTTACCTATGTATATATGTAATATATATATAGAGAGAAAGTATTGGATTCATGTCAAAAATTCGATGTCGAGATTTTGATGGATCTTCACGTTTTGAGGTCCCCTGAATCCAAAAAAGTGGTTTTCGCGACATGGTCTGTCTGTGTGTGGGTGGGTGTGTGTGTGTGTGGGTGTGTGTGTGTGTGGGTGTGTGTGTGTTCAATTTTAAGCATGAAGGAATTGAGCTAGGAGGTTGAAATTTTATATTTAAGTTAAACACCCCCCGGGACCGGAAAAATAAGCTTTTAATCAAAATCGGCCAAAGAGTACTAGTACTTTACTGATGTACTTTTTCAGTTTTTTTCGATTTTCTCAAAATTCGCTCTAACGATTTTGATTAAAATTCAAAAATCAATTATTTTTTAGATGCTCTTTCAAATGTATATTCTCGTTTTGCCCTCAAAATTGTTTGAAGCACACTTTACTCTTGTGTTTCATAGGAAAGATAGGAGAAATGGTTGCCATGGTAACAAAATATAAATATTTTCCCATACTTATAAATTTTACATCTGAATTCAAATATTCCTTACTGCCGGGAACTAAATCTATGTCGACACAAAAAATCTGGTGTGACAAGCACAGTACACAACTTTCGATTACCGAAGGTAAGAGAAAGTTGTGTGCTGTGCGCCAGTCACACCAGATTTTTTTTTTTAAGACTATTCAGGCCTCTCCAAAATCAAGAAAAATAACATATTTGGCATCAAAAGTTTCAAACAATGAGAAAAATAAAAGCAAAAACCATTCTCTCTTTCGAAATATTGAAAATAATTTTATTTTGTTTTGTTGTTACATTTGAATGTGCGATCTACATGAAAAATTTTATTTTGGAAATGGCCCGTCCGAAAAAGTTTGCCGACCCCTGATAAATCGTATCGTTGGAGGGTTGCGTAGAGATCTAGCTTCTTTTACTTGAGGTCTGTAGTTCGATCATAAGCGGGAGTTTTACCTCTAGGACCCCCCCCCCCCCCGAAATTATTTTCCAGCCAGAGTCCTGGAATTTGCCAATCTCTAATCATATTCAAGAATGAAGAAAGATACTTCTATATTTATCAGTATTAAATCTTTCTTTTTTTGAAAACTCGCGCAGGTGGTTGTTAAATCTTAACTCCCTTCCACTCCCTATTCATTTTTATACATCTGTTGACGATTCGTGCTTTTAAAATATGATGATAATATAGACAGGCTGTATAAAAATAAAAGAGAAAAGACAGACAGACAACCAGCCAGCCAGACTCTCTCTCTCTCTCTCTCTCTCTCTCGGTTGGAAAGCAAAAGGTGGTTTTTAGGGGTTTGTACCTGCTGGGCCACATGGCCGGAAGTGGCATAATCGCCGTGATACGCTCTACTGGATTTCAACTAATAACTAACCCAAGGGGAAGGAAGAAGAGTCAGAGAGTCTGAACTTATATAACTTATTGATTAACTTTGAAAGATAAACGAATATTCTATTTTGAAACAATATGAATTTGTTGGATATCATTTTGTGTTTATTTATCGAGGCCCCCAATCCAGAGTTCAGCACTGTTTAATATTGCTTAACAAAGAGAGCTTGTTCTTCTTTCCGTCCTTTATGAAACATTTAATGGCACGCCCCTCTCTCTCAATGCACAAATATTTCTTTTACTTTCATTTTCACTTCAATAAAATAAAATTTCGATGTTTCACATCTGCCAGGCGTCCTGAGAGGGTTCAATTATTATTTTTTTTTTTTGGCTTTTCTGCTATAGAAACAATCTACCATGGTCAATGCTCTGCCGAATTTAATTATCAATTATCCCACCCAATGCAACATATTCACGGAACACAAGAGAGGAGGCATCTTCCCAGCATCCCTATGCTGTTCAGATCACGACTAACAGAACAAATCAATTTCATTCTTCCTTTGTCCCCATGACCTCCCGTGATTGGAACAAGCTCCCTGCGTCTATCTTCCCCAAAACCTACAATCTTCAGACTTTCAAGTCTAACCTCAACAGGCATCTTCTCAGTTCCCGCAGTTGAGTTTCCCCTTTATGCTTCTCCTTTTGTTTTTATTTTCTTCCTGGCTGCATGTGACTATTGGTCATTATAGGTCTTCGGACCTTATGCACCCATTCCAAAAAAAAAAAAAAAAAAAAAATCTAACGATACAATAATAATATTTATTTGCGATACAGGTACATCTATTTAGGTCATTTGGTATTCAAATGATTTAAATAAATAAGTAATATTTTATCAGACCTTCTGAGATTCGAACTCACGTCCCTTGAATTTCGAGTTTACCAATATTGACATTGTTTTTATAGCCTTAGTAAAAACCTCTTGTAATTAAAATATATTATATATTATTAATTAAAAATATATTATTTTGCACTGATGATGACTAGGCGTGATGCCAGTCGAAATATCTGCTAATTAAAGATGATGTGAGAGGGTCCAACAAATGCTGGCTTTTATTCTCCTGTCCTTTCCTTAAAATATATTATTTCTGACCTTTGAGCCACATGGAATAGGCCTACTATTTGAAAAAAGTTATACTATTTATTTATTTTATTTTTTTAAGTCTTCAGCATCTAACGCCATTTACTCTTTACTCAAATTATTTAAATGATATATATGGGGGTCCAGACACATTTATTTATAACATTTCCAAATGATTTAAATAAATTTACTATTTATTATGAAATATAATAAAAACCTATTTTTTTTTAATTTGCATTTATTTATTGAATAAAATAATTATTATTTTGTTTGAATCTTTTGATTTTCCTTTAAAAATATTTTAATTTCTCTAATGACCGCAAGATTGTACTGAACAATCTCGTTGTCTGTTGAGACTCGTTCATTTGATCTAGTTCATTCAGGAAGACATTTCTATAAAAGTAATATTTCTATACAGATCTTATATTTAAATGAAAAGATAAACATTTAAGGTGCGCGTCTCGAAAAACCCTAGTAGTCAATTGAGAACCTGGTTACTCGAGGCGGCAAGAGATGGCGTTAGTTCTCCCCACAGGGAAACAAGCGTTTTATTCCATTTCATTGGAAAGGTTTTAGCTAATTAATTAAGGGTACAAAATTAATTATTTTTTAACACAATGATTACTAATTTAATTATCTATAAGATATAGAGCTAATATTTTTAAAACATCTTTTATTTAATGCGATTATTCTAAAAAAAAATTTATTTTTTCGGAAATCAAAAAAAGGACTTCTATAAGTTGTAGATATTTTAAATAGCTTTAATTTAAAAGAAAATTTGAGTTCGATCTGTTTCAAAATTGTGGCCGCTACCTCTCAAAATCAGCACCTCAAGACGCGCACCTTTAATTTCTCTCTTGCAAGAATCTCAATTTAAAAAAAATAAATTCCAAATTTATTTTGATGACATCCTAACGGTTTAAAGTAAATTTACAATTCTGGTTGTTAAGAACTTGTTTGAAAGTTGTCGTTGTTATTAAATGTTGTAGATGAATATTTGTGTTCAACATTTTCTTATTATGTTTTTTTGTTGTTGTGGTTGTTATCCAGATGCCCTGTTTGAATCCTGCTCGAGCTCTGGGACCTGCATTTGTTCTCAACATGTGGGAGAATCACTGGGTCTACTGGTTTGGACCAATTTTAGGCGGCGCTCTCGCTGGCATCATGTATGAATTCCTTTACAATCCACGAAGACATCATCGGCTTGCCAACGAGTCTATTGATGGAGGTTAATAATATTAATAAATCTCTTTCTTTATTTCTTCTTTTTATCTCAACCCACTCGCTTGCTCTCTTTCAATTGCTAAATTATTAAACCAATTATAGACTCTGATTCCGAAGGTCATTTTGAATTAAATCCCATTTCCGACTCATAAATCTAACAACAGGAGATATAATTAATTAAGCAAAAAAGTTACAAATGTTGTTTATTTGTTAATTAGCAAACTTGACATTCCTTAAAAAACTTGTTAAAATTTTAACTTTTTACTTATAGATTTAAGAATTGAAGACCACTCGTCTTTGAATCCTTTGTATAGACGTTTCAGAATTTAGATTTGATTTTTATTATATTAGGCCTATTTTTTTTTTTTTATTATTATTTGGAATTCCTATCTTTTACTTCCTTTCCACGGAACAGGACAGGCAAATAGACAGACCATGTCGCGAAAACCACTTTTTTGGATTCAGGGGACCTCAAAACGTATACCAGGTATATCCATCAAAATCTCGACATCGAATTTTTGACATGAAACCAAGGGCGGATCCAGAGGTGTTTCTGGGGGGGGGGGGGGGTAATCTGGTATGACTGGTCGCACAGTACACAATTTTTTCTCAATTTCGGTAATTTAAAGGAGCATTTTGTACCTGTTTGCCAGAATATAAATACAAATCAAATTTTTAAGTATTAATTTTTAAAATTATACATTCAAAACAATTTTTTTTTGAAAAAAAGTATTTTTTTTAATCTGGGGGGGGTAATTACCCCCTTCACCCCCCCCCCCTCGTATTGCATGAAACCAATACTTTCTCTCTCTATATATTAACATATATAGAGGTAAGAGAAAGTAAAACGAAATAAAAATACATTCTAAAGTCTATATAATTTGAATTTTTTTATCTCTTTTAAAAAAAAAATGTTTGTCCAAAAAAGGTAATTAATTGCCAGAATCAGTGGAGGGTTTAAAACCACCTGCGAGGTATCAAAATCATATAATGATAGCCTTCTGCCGGCTACAAGAATTGTATAATTATAAAAATTCTCATTATCCAAGTTTTTCTTTTGTTCTTTTTACTTTCTCGTACCTCTATATATATGTTAATATATAGAGAGAGAAAG
Source organism: Euborellia annulipes (assembly GCA_023213315.1). Taxonomy (NCBI): domain Eukaryota; kingdom Metazoa; phylum Arthropoda; class Insecta; order Dermaptera; family Anisolabididae; genus Euborellia; species Euborellia annulipes. The sequence continues at coordinate 24,608 of JAKCPI010010670.1, forward strand.
TATTGGATTCATGTCAAAAATTCGATGTCGAGATTTTGATGGATCTTCACGTTTTGAGGTCCCCTGAATCCAAAAAAGTGGTTTTCGCGACATGGTCTGTCTGTCTGTGTGTCTGTCTGTCTGTCTGTGTGTGTGTCTGTGAACAAAATATCTCAAGAACGAAAAGAGCTAGGAAGTTGAAATTTTATATTTAAGTTAGGCACCCCCATGGGACGTGACACGAAGCTTTTGAACAAAATCAGCCAAAAAGTACTAGTACTTTACTGATGCACTTTTTCAGTTTTTTTCGATTTTCTCAAAATTTGCTCCAACGATTTTTTTTAAAATTCAAAAATCAATTATTTTTTAGATTCTCTATAAAATGTATATTCTCATTTTGTGATTGAAATCTTCTGAAGACCACTTTACTCTTGTTCTTCATAGGAAAGATAGGAATTTCTCCTATGGTTGCTATGGTAACAAAATATAAATATTTTTTCCATACTTATATATTTTACATCTTGAAAATCGAATGTACCGTACTGTCGGCAACTAAATACATGTCGACACAAAAAATCTGGTGAGACAAGCACAGTACACAACTTTCGATTACCGAAGGTAAGAGAAAGTTGTGTGCTGTGCGCCAGTCACACCAGATTTTTAATTCTAAATCCCCAAAATCTACTTAATTATCCAAATTAATTATCTTCTAAAAAGGTGACTTGTGTGTGTCATTATCATGGAATGTGTCAAAAGGAGATAATATCAGAAAAATAATGAATAATAATCAGTGGCGGTCCCAGGATTTGGTCAAGGGGGGGGGCAATTTTTTTTTTTTTTAAGCTTTTTTTCGGCATCGAAAGCCATTTAGACCTATTCTATATATTTATTTCACCGGGATTGTTAGCCAATGGCCCAAAATTTATATAGAGAAGGTAAAGAGGCAGTGGGGCACACCAGAAGAGTAGTGGTTAATAGGGGAGATATTTATTTAGTTCCGGATTCAAATTAGAACTGTATTCGTTTACAAATTTTATAATATGCTAAAACAAAACGGTACAATTTTGAAGACTCGTGGCAGAAAATATTTTGCTCGTCATTTACCGAAGAGGCCCTCGGGCCTTGGTGTAGTGGGTAGCGTGCTGGCCATTTGTACCGCGGGTTCGCATCCCGTCTCATGCGACAATTTATTTCAATTAGATCGGCTACCAATCCAATTGAAATAAATGGCCCTCGATGCCGAAAAAGAACTTAAATCAAATAAAAAAAAAGAAAATTGTCCGAAAATCATTTAAACACTTGTATTGTCTAATTTGAATAATACCAAAATGATACGTCACTCTCGCTTAGTAGCCATCTTCAAAAAGTCTTAATAGCCACCTTTTAAAGGAACCCTTAAACAGTGTAGAGCAATATTTCGGTAACCGTTAACTTACACGAAAACATGAGCAAGTCAAAAATTGATCAATTGTAAAAAAATTACTAAGTTTATTGAAATATCATGAATAATAAGCATACCTAGGGTTACCATGATTTATTGAGGCCAGATCCGGACAGACTACTTCCGGAGGTCTAGGGGTTTGGAAAATTTTTTGAAAATTAGGCACTAAAATCTGCGTTTTTAGCTATCCATTCTGGCAAATTTATAATTTTTTGTTTAGTTTTAAAATATTAAATAAAACTTTTGAATTTTTGTGTGTCCAATGGGGGGGGGGCGGGCCCCCCTGGGACCGCTAGTGAATAATATACATAAACAATTTATAGCTGAGATGTTATATTAATAAGAAGGCAGAAATGAGAGATGCAGGCAGCTAAGGTTATTTCTTTATTAGATTAATTCACACAGCTGACGTTTCGGTTCCGTGTTCGAACCATCTTCAGAGCTGGCGAGGATGACTTTTCGCCAGCACTGAGGGTATAAAAAATAAAAGAAAATATAATTAGCTGCTCTCTCTTTTTATTCTCCTTCTACTAAATAAATATTTTAAAACTAATCAGGAATATAAAGTTTGTCTCTCACTAATGGAATTCTTCGTTTTATGCGGGTGCCATACGAATTATTATTCAATACCATATGTCTTTAAAAAAAAAAAAAACCTTGGATTTTATTTTCTTCCCTAAGCAGGAAAGACTCTAGAGATTGCCCGCATTTGTTTTTTTCTCCCTCAAGTGTCAACCACTCGCTGCTTGCTGTCACACTCAGCTGTGTTTATTTTAAGCAATACCGTTTATCTCTCTTTGAAGGCTGTCATCAAACACTTGGAGGAAAAAAAAGGATCACTTTTTTTTTTTCTTCATCCACAGTTAGTTAAAGCAGAAAAATTGCTTCTTTTATAAACATTCAAGTTTCTCAATTTTTTTTTTTTTTATCTAATAATCATTTTCTAAATATTAACTAGGTAGAGCCTTGTTTGAAAAAAGATGGAATTTTTCAACCAATGCTCAAAGAGACTGTTCATTAGCCAGTCATTATATCGTTTAAGATAGTAAGGGAGTGCAATTTTGCCCAATGGAACTTAAGGGGGACGGGAGCGAAGGTGTTACGCATGTTTTTACCGATAAGATGGCGTAGTGTGTCATAAAAAGTATGCCCAAAAAATTCAAAAATTTGCCAAGAAATGTCAGAATGGTAGCTAATAATATTTAATGCAATTGGTTGATTTTCATTGATCTTTTGACAATAAATACTTTATAAATGTTATTATATACTTGGTATTATGTATCTTTTATAAAAGCATAAAAATATATAAATATAGGTCAGATATAGGCTAATACTATATCGTCTGTTAGACTAGTCTGCCATCTATTGCAAGAATGCTGAACTAATTTGACAGTTGATTTTTAAATAAATCATCTAAGCTTATTTTAAAAATTTCTTAATTAATATGTGATTAATTATAACAATAAATTCATTTTTAAATTTAAAAAAAATTAGATTATTGGGACAGATTGTTTTTTTGTATTTGCTTGATAACAAAAAAATTAATTACGATAATTTTTTAATAAGTCATTAAAAAATTTATAGCTCGATGTCCCAATTATCTCTTATGAATTTAATTCATTTAAAAAAAAACCGCATTGAAAAATTCCTTATAATAGTCTAGTTTTTTTTAAAGTACGTTTAGACGTCTATCCTGAACCCCCTTAACTTACATCCGGTATGTGTATCATCTCAATAGTCTCATGGTAATGGGGTTCAGGAGCGACGCGTCGCTCCTGAACCCCCTTAAGCACAAACATATCTCGCAAATGTTCCAATCTTTGTCACAAATAGTTCTACTTCTCCCTCTTAAATTATTAAAAGAACACGTTTTTTTTTTTTTGCATTATGTATCCAATAATTAAATATGACCTTGCTTTTCATATAAGAATTTAATTTCCTTTAAATCTAATATTTATTTCTCATTTGTTATTTTAGATTCTTCAAGTATTCACTCTGAGGATGATCCTTATGACGATATTGATAAACCAGGAGTAGGAGGGCCGAAATTTCATGGAGGACCTGGAAGTACCTATAACACATACCGTGCGAATGTAGGAATGGCGGCCAATGCAGCTCCAAATAGTCCTGTTGGTGAGGAAACATTCCAATTTATTAATTAGAAATTAAAATAATCTCGGGTAAACAGAAATAGTCTCCAAACTATTTATTTAGCGTAGTGATTTGGTATTTTAAATTAAAAAAGAAAAATCTGGCGCACAGCACACAACTTTCTCTTACCCTTCGGTAAGAGAAAGTTGTGCACCGTGCTGGTCACACCAGATTTTTTGTGTCGAGATATATTTAGTTTCCCATAGCACCTTAGTTTCAAACTTGCATTTTAAATGTTGACTGCTTCAAATAAACTATGGTTATTTTTCAAAATTTTAATCTCATATTTGGACATTTTATACACAATATAGAATCGTAAATAAATACAAAATTTCATAAGAATTGGAAAAAAAATTTTTAAATGCGTAAAAAGTTCCAAAGGGGACCCCCTTTTGAATCGAAATTAACATACAAATCCCTATAGGAAATTAACATTGGATAGAGCCAATGTTAATTTCCTCTATGGAACGAAGAGCCGGAAAATGAATTTGAAAAATCTGAACTAGTACATCAGTAAATTGTACTTCAAAACATTTTAGGGCAAAATGAGAATATACCGGTACATTTTAATGATCATCTAAAAAATAATTGATTTTTGAATTTTAAAAAATTTTGGTGGAGGGAATTTTGAGAAAATCGAAAAAAAACTAAAAAAGTACATCAATAAAGTACTAGTACTTTTTGGCCGATTTTGTTTAAAAGCTTATTTTCACGGACCAGGATGGTACAAAACTTAAATATAAAATTTCACTTCGTTAGCTCAATTACTTCATGCGAAAAATCGTTACACACACACAGACAGACCAATTTGCGGGACCCACTTTTTTGGACTCAGGGGACCTCAAAACATCAAAATCTCCACATCGAATTTTTGACATGATCGCAATACTTTCTCTCTCTATATATTTCATATATAAGTTATAGGGTAAGAGAAAGTAAAAAGGTTTAAATAAATTTGTTTTTGTTATTAAAGCTTTAAATTAGTAATTTTTGTCTTGAAAATATCATCATATTAACATCTGTCTTTTGCTCAGACCCCCTTTTTTTGATAAAATCTCGAACCAAGGAAAATAAAGAAAGAGCCTCACTAACATTTTATGATTTGAATAAGTGTGTGAAAATCTTGAACTCTATAAAAGAGAGCATTGTATTGTGCTAAATAAATATGACTAACACTTTAGCCTTGAAATTTTCGTTTAATTAACGTTCTCGTGGGATCAAGGGATGAATTGTTTTTGGACGTTAATGCGATGTCACCAGGTGCTGGCGGGTACTGCCCCAGCTTGACTTCAGCTTCTCTGTACTCAGCACCTCCCTGCAAATTGGAGCGCGTCGAGTCTCTCTACGGTGGCAGTAAATCGTTGTACGCCAAATCGCCTCCATTGACTCGGGCCAACTTAAACCGTTCGCAGAGTGTCTACACTAAAACACAACATCAGCCTATTCAACCACGAGCCGGTCCTCTCGTCCCTGCGCAGAGTCTCTATCCCATGAGGTAAAAAATTCATAAATAAGCTCAATAGACCATATCATTCTATTCAAAAGCATGTTTCTATTTT
>JAKCPI010010671.1:0-10057 GCA_023213315.1 Euborellia annulipes
GAGGGGGCGATCGCCCCACAGTGGGCCAGAAAACCAATTTAGGGCGCCAAAATTCTGATTTTTGGTTTATAGGGGTTTTTTGAACCGCTGAGTCCATTTTTGAACTTATTTTTGCGAAAAAACCAAATGGGGTACCAGGGGGGGGGGCAAAATTCAAAATTTTGGAATTTTTCGTGTTGGGTATCAAAATATATGTTTTTTGACGCGCAGAGTCAATTTTTTACAAATATTTTTGCGAAAAAACCAAATGGGGTACCAGGGGGAGGGGGCAAATTTCAAAATTTTGGAATTTTTCGTGTCGGGTATCAAAATATATGTTTTTTGACGCGCTGAGTCTATTTTTACAAATATTTCTGCGAAAAAACCAAATGGGGTACTAGGGGGAGGGGGCAGATTTCAAAATTTTGGAATATTTCTTGTAGGGTATCAAAATATATGTTCTTTGAGGCGCTGAGTCCATTTTTGGCCACATTTTTGCAAAAAAAAATGTGACCAAAGAAGGGGAGCAAATCATTCATTTTGGAATTTTGTGGGGTGATTGAAATGCGTCTTTTTTTAAAGTGATTAGTTCATTTATTAGTCCGAGTCAGATTCCTCGGATGTGAGATGAAATACATCTGAGTCAGTATATTCTCCTGAACTGGGGGAATTCCCAGCTGGCCTGGCATTGTCACAGTTTTTGACTTAAGGCACGTCCTGGTAATTTGGGAAATTCCCCATACACGCACATTTTCACTTTATATTACCATAAAATTACTTTTATTAATTCTATCTACAATATACCTTGTATGTAACTTATGTTTCTTAATTTTATCATTGATCTTATTATAATTATTTGTTAATTTGTGCGCATATGATGTAAGAAAACTAATTTTCTTTCTTTTGACTGTAAACTCACTCGCTCCTTTCTGTTATTGATTGTAGCCCTGATGATGGTCGTATATCTGACCGAAACGTCGGCTTGAAGTGATTATTAAACGAAATAAACCTAGCTGCAAACGCTCTTTTCTTTCTTCCTTATTACGAGATCTACTCAGCTATCCACCTCACTTTAACATTTTACTTATCTTTTTTTTTTAATTTTTTTCGCCCTGGCCGAAACCGTAACCGAAACCGAATATTCGGTCGGTTCTTAATCAAAATACAAAAAGGAATCAAATTATTAATTTAGCAAGTTATGTAACAGAATTTCAACAATAAAAATCATGATCGCAGGAAGAACTAGAATTTACACAATAGTAATCACTAATTTAGTGGTATAAATCACATTTTAAGGATTTGGGGCAAAAACGGGCAAAATGTACGAAATGTAGGTGATAGTACGGGCTTTAAGGAACAACTTTTATTTGAAAAGTTTTGGCGGGAAATGGAGGGACATTTTTGTAGCACTACATATAGCCAGTTCTAAGGGACAAAAAAGTACTTATTTCAACTGCAAATTTTCAAACTACCAATTAAATTATAGCAATGGACGAGCACAGATTCGTATTCAGGATGAAAAATTCAATAGGACACCATGTTTATTAATTTCAAAACACTGGAACAAGTCACCCTAACACGCGCTTGAAAAACACATACAAATTCACAATGCAAATTGCTGTCAATAACCGCCACTTTATCGCGTCTTCAAAGCAACTAGATGTACTTCGGGCGAGTTGATATTTGCGGTACTACACAGTAAAAAAAATTTCTTTAATATTAATATATTGAAAGAGTTGGGCATTTTTAGTAAAATATATTTGTATTAAAGATATTTTATTTATAATAAATATACGTCGACATATTATTAATAGTGACAAAATTTTAAAGTATTTAATATAATCAAAAAATTTATTTGAGTAATTTATTCTATTTAATTAAATGTCACTTAAAATAAAACATACATTTTGTTTGCTTTAAATAAAAGCTGCGGTTTAATCCAAAACAATATTTTTTGATAGTAAATTTACTAAAATTTCTCGCAAGTATCAATATATATTAATAGTTAAGATATCAAATTTATTTAAAAGTGACAAGTGCGCCCCTAACAGAGAAAAGTGAAATTAAAACAAAAAAACCTCCCTTCCAGCTCCCTTCCCCTACGTTTGAAGCAGCCGGAAACATGGTCGGAAAGCAGTTACTTCCAGCGCAGCCATTTTTACATGATCTATACGCTTTCATCAATATATTATTATTTTATATCTCAACTGTGCATTTCGCTTATTTTTAATAGGCACAATCTCATCAAACAATAGGATGGAATTTGATGATCTTCTAGAAGATTGGGGACTATCAAATATTAGCGAAACCTTAAATGGTAAGTAAAAATTCATATCAACTGAATATTGTTGTATTAGCGGCATTAATTATTAGCTATCTATATAGCGGTGACTTTTTCTAAATTTCTTATCTAATTTTGAATTTATTTTCTATAGAAAATGGGATTACAAGCCTAAGCATTCTTTATGCTCTTTTAAACAGTGAAAAAGAACTCGAAACGATATTCCCAAAAGTGGGGTTAAGGTTGATTCTTCGAAAGAAGTATTATGAATACGGTATGTATGTTTTCCATTCTTCAATATTTTTACTTTTTTTTGATAAGCTAACATATTCAATTATCTATCTGAGATATATATATGTCCTCATGAAAAGGTACCAAATCTTCACCGGGGTCCTAATAGAGTTTTTATGCTTTCTGTACGGAACACACCCTGCCCAGCAAGTCGGCATTTTTAGAATGTTTGTATCATTTTTTTTTTTTTTTTTTTTTTTTTTTTTTTTTTTTTGGAATGGGTGCATAAGGTCCGAAGACCTATAATGACCAATAGTCACATGCAGCCAGGAAGAAAATAAAAACAAAAGGAGAAGCATTTTTTGTTTGGAAGATATGAATTTTTAAACCTAGTTTTGAGAAAAATGAGTTTAAAGTCTTGTTTTTTCATATTTTTTAAATAAAATATATTCTGATGAATCGAATATTTCATCATATAAGATGAAGAACTAGAGAATCGAAATCAATAATAAAAAAAAACTTTTTCTAATCGGCTCTCCTGAAAATTTAGCCCAGTATAGGTTTGGTAACTTTTCAAGTGGACGGTCACATATATTTAAATTTTATTACAAATTATTTAGTATACTCATATCATCATAGACATTTAATACAACCATTTTAAAAATTTAGTCAGCTTTTTTTTAGATATAAATTTAAATTAATTAATATTTTAAAAAATAAATAATTACGTTGCAAGGTTATTTTAAATAAAATTATTTTATTTAAAAATTTCTGGAAATTTTATAGGCACTTGTTAATATTTATTTTTAAATAAATATTTATTTTTAAATAAAATGTAATAAACTGGACATCATATAATTTTAGTAGAAAATAAAAGTTCGAGCAGCTATGTTAATTTCTTTATTTAAGAACCCACAGCGACGTTTCGGTCGACTATGTGACTATCTTCATGGCTAGAGTTCAGTCAAAAGATAAACCTCTCAAGTTCTTTGAAAGACATTCATGAAGATAGTCGCATAGTCGACCGAAACGTCGCTGTGGGTTCTTAAATAAAGAAATTAACATAGCTGCTCGACCTTTTATTTTCTACTACATACTGATTCAGCTATTCGCCTCGCTAACATACCATATAATTATACTGGTATACAAAACTATAATTACTATTAAATCAATTTCACTTTTTAATTATTTTCCAATTTTTACAAAAATATAATAACCGATTTTTTTTTGTACATATGAATATAAAAAATCTGGTGTGACTGGCGCACAGCACACAACTTTCTCTTACCTTCGGTAATCGAAAGTTATGTTCTGTGCTTGTCACACCAGATTTTTTGTGTCGACATGTATTTAGTTTCCGACAGTAGGGTACAATTGAATTCAAGATGTAAAATTTATCTCAGCCAAAAACATCGGAGATGCAAAAAGGGGCGCCTCGCATTATTTTTGCCCAACGTCGAGGTGAAATCAAAAAAATGCGCCTCGCTTTTCTGATTTATATAAAAGCGAGGAAATATTTTCACTTAAATAAAACCCCTACAGAATTTTATTTGTTTCATATATCCTCGCTTTTATATAAATCAGAAAAGCGAGGCGCATTTTTTTGATTTCACCTCGACGTTGGGCAAAAATAATGCGAGGCGCCCCTTTTTGCATCTCCGATGTTTTTGGCTGAGATTTCACTTCTTTTTGTGAAATATTACATTTAAATTTTATTTAATAATTTTTGTTTATTAAATATTAAGTTATCCCATGAATAGATCTTTTAATATGCATTCCAAACAGAAAAAAATTAATACATCGTTTGGTATCCATTCAAAACGATAAACATAGGATTTCACCAAATTTTATAAAATTTTAGGTTTTTTATTTTTGTTATGTTGGTAGAATGTAAATACATCGATTGGCATCCATTCGAAACGATAAACATAGGATTTCACCAAATTTTATAAAATTTTAGGTTTTTTATTTTTGTTATGTTGGTAGAATGTAAATACATCGTTTGGTATCCATTCAAAACGATAAACATAGGATTTCACCAAATTTTATAAAATTTTAGGTTTTTTATTTTTGTTATGTTGGTAGAATGTAAATACATCGTTTGGTATCCATTCAAAACGATAAACATAGGATTTCACCAAATTTTATAAAATTTTAGGTTTTTTATTTTTGTTATGTTGGTAGAATGTAAATACATCGATTGGCATCCATTCGAAACGATAAACATAGGATTTCACCAAATTTTATAAAATTTTAGGTTTTTTATTTTTGTTATGTTGGTAGAATGTAAATACATCGTTTGGTATCCATTCAAAACGATAAACATAGGATTTCACCAAATTTTATAAAATTTTAGGTTTTTTATTTTTGTTATGTTGGTAGAATGTAAATACATCGATTGGCATCCATTCGAAACGATAAACATAGGATTTCACCAAATTTTATAAAATTTTAGGTTTTTTATTTGTGTTATGTTGGTAGCACTTCTTCTTATCACGTTAATCTATTATATTTCTATCTGAATGGATTTATCCTAAAAATTGTTATTCCATTAGGGATGAAAATTACTAATATTAATAGATATGTTCCTAGATGACGTCATCAGGGAGTAAAATAGTTAGAATTGACTTTTCGTCACGTTAAAGATAGGACAAATTTGAAATTTTGAATACCTCTCAAAAAGTCACTTTTGATCCAAAATGAAATTTTATATGAAAGGTATCGGGTTTTTGATAGTATCTATTTGTATTTTAAATTTCATCCAAATCGGTCCAGCAGGGAAACCTGTAGCTTTGTCTAAAAATTTGAAAATTGAAGAAAAGAATGAAAAAAAGAAAAAAAAAAGAAAAAAAAAAAAAAAAAAAAAAAAGGAAAAATAAGAGACTAACTTTTGACCTTCCGAAATCGGCAAAATCTCAACTTTGAGCCTCTGCCATTCTTTTTGGGACTGGAATTTTTTTTTGAATTCGTGCTCAAAATAATCCTTATTTATTCTAGTTTAATATAAAAAAAATTTGGCTCCGATATCTTAAAAACTTTTTGAGATATTCGCCCAGAAAGAGAAAAGTTTCTCAAAAAAATTTTTTCACGTCCCTATCTTTTATTAAGGATTTAAAATCATTCTTGATAATATAGTCTAGGGACGACTCGTCCATCTAAATGCAATGGGCCATTGGCATCTATTGGAATGTCAACTAAATGGTAGTATTAAGAGTTTCTTTGCTTTCTTTTGCTTTTCACATGCTCGGCGACGAGTCGCTCCCGCGACTCTTGATAAGTATGGGAAAATATTTATATTTTGTTACCATGGCAACCATTTCTCGTATCTTCCCTATGAAATACAAGAGTAAAGTGGTCTTCAGAAGATTTCAATTGCAAAATGAGAATATACATTTTAAAGAGAATCTAAAAAATAATTGATTTTTGAATTTAAAAAAAAATCGTTGGAGCAAATTTTGAGAAAATCGAAAAAAACTGAAAAAGTACATCAGTAAAGTACTAGTACTCTTTGGCCGATTTTGATTAAAAGCTTATTTTTCCGGTCCCGGGGGGTGTTTAACTTAAATATAAAATTTCAACCTCATAGCTCAATTCCTTCATGCTTAAAATTGAACACACACACACACACCCACCCACCCACCCACCCACCCACCCACCCACAGACAGACCATGTCGCGAAAACCACTTTTTTGGATTCAGGGGACCTCAAAACGTGAAGATCCATCAAAATCTCGACATCGAATTTTTGACATGAAACCAATACTTTCTCTCTATATATATATTACATATATACATAGGTAAGAGAAAGTAAAAATGTGAGTGCATACAACTGAAACTTTTAATTTTAAATCAATTCTCTAAATTACAGATTGCTGCTAATACTGTTTCTTTGGAATCTTCAACTTCTAATTCATCACCGCTTGTCATAACAAGTATTTCACCAATTTTATCTGCAGTAGAAGAATTAAAAGATGTAAACAAAAAAGAAATAGATAGCAAATATGAATTATTAGAATTTGATGAAAGCGATTTCAGTTGGGAACCACCTGCAAAAAAAGCTACGGTTTTTGAAAAAAATCATATCAATTTAAAACAAGTTTTAGAAGAAAATGCAATAGGACGAGCAATTTTAACAATATATGAAGTTAAAAAAGAACTTTCAACACAGTGCCAAAGTTATTTATGTGATATTATTATTACGTACTATTTTCAAAACAATAAATATCTTTGTATAATTAAATCGCAAAAATGAAGAGGAAGGAATGCATCCAGAAAGAAAACCTTTAATATCAAATCAAACTCCTTTATAAAAAATGCCCCAAAAATTGGCAGAAACCATTTGTTATAAAGGAGTTTGATTTGATATTAAAGCTTTTCTTTCTGACTGCATTCCTTCCTCTTCATTTCTGCGATATTATTGTATAATTACTGGTATGTAATTAAAATTGTATTATATAATTTAATCCATAATAATAAAAAATTATAATAAATGTAAACTTATTGTTTTAAATTAATATATTTACTTCCTTCAGATATTACGGGAGGTTTTAATTATAGACCACATTAGTATTAATTATTAATTAAAAATAAATATTGTAAAACGTCCCAACTGATTATTCTGCATTCATTTTCAAGTGCACAGGACTTGAAAACGACTGCAGAATAAGCAGTTGGGACGTTTTACAATATTTATTTTTAATTAATAATTAATACTAATGTGGTCTATAATTAAAACCTCCCGTAATAATAATAATAACCACAAAAGTTCCTTCATATAGTTTAGTAATTCATTGAAATTTTTAATTTTTTAATATAACCTATTGAATATTTAACTTAACTACTCAAGTTTTTAATTTTAATATAGCTTCTGTTCGATATTAATATATTATTCTTCTATCCAAAAATATGTAGATTTTTCTTAAAATAAAAAAATTTTGACTAAAATAAATAAATATTTTATATAAGTACTGTATTATTAAATTTGAGGATTCGACCATTTAATTCAAATATCATTATCTTAATAATAAACTTTAGTGATGCTCGGTTTAAATATTGGCATCTTAACTATTAATATATCTAGGGTTGAGCCGCTTTTGCAAAAGGGATATGAGAATAAAATTATTGTAACTGATTCAAATAGAGGCATCTTAACTATTAATATATCTATATTTTAGCTAGTCATATATTATATTTAATAAAAAAATATCAAATATTAGTATTGAACCGACTTTTTATTTCGCCATTATTATGTCAAGGATTTCTTTGCATTAAATAAAATCTATTAACTATAAATATATTGCTTTTTCAGTGTAGAAGCCTTCAAGGTCATAGTACATCAGGTCATAGCTAGTTTGTCTCTCTGGTACATTTCGTTTTTTCGACTTTTGGCGCCCTAAATTGGTTTTCTGGCCCACTGTGCGCCCCCCCCCAGAGAAGAAATTCACAATGTTATAAAAACTAGTAATCTAAAGAAATTATGATTTCCGGGCTTTAATTTCAATTGAATTTGTTACCAATCGATTTAAATAAATAGGAAAGGGGTCTAAATGGCCATAGATGCCCACAAAGTCCTTAAATAAAAAAAAATTAAAAAAAAAAAAACCGCCCCCCGACAAAATTGCATTAATCCGCCACTGAACCCCCCGGCTAATGCCTTCATACCTCCCCCCCCCTTTAAGGAAATGCGAGCCTTCGCCGCGAAATTACTCTCAAAATAATTTGAATACATTTATAAATAATTATTTTAATTTTTATTTTATTTTGAAATTATTTTATTTTAATTCTCAACCCTGAGTAAAAGTATATTAAATTTGATTAACAAAAATATAGGCCAAATAGAAAAAATATAATGACTTAAGAAAAGATCAAAAAATGTCCTCAGGCTTGGTGTAGTTGGTAGCATGCCTACCTTCTATACCGAACGTCGAGGGTTCGGATCCCTGGCAATCGGAAATGGATACCAAATGGCTTAAATTGAAATGCCTGGACCCCCAATATGTATATTATTAATTAATAGCGGTATCGTATAAAGTCTTTTATGGCCTGAGTTGCCGAAAATACTGTGTGAATATGTGTGTGAGTGTGAATGAGAAAAAAAGGTGTTGAAAAAAAAAGATGAAAAATAAAAAATTAATTTTTTTTCAATGACACCTACACTTCCCCTCCCCCTTTCAACAGCTTATATTCTCCCTCTACCCTTAGTGAAATACAAAATATTTAATTTCATATTCAAAAGAATCGTTTTTCGCAGTCAAATTATTTGTTTTTATCATTTTTTTTTCAACGATAAAATGCATAATAATTACCTTTAATAAGACTCTCAAGAGGGTGTGCTGGTTGGTGGTGAGGTCAGGGTGGGTTACACTATATTAATTATTCACTTTGATTCACTTAAAACACAACTGAAAAAGACACGAGGTCGGCGCCTGCAGCCCCGCCACCCGCTCGACTCGACTGAACGAGAGATTCGTCTCTCTCTTTGTATAGGAATAAAATAGATGAAAATAACAATTCCCTTTTTATTAAAAGAAAAAAATACTTTTTACTCTAATCTATCTATATTTAGAACTGGAAAAGAATGTCAACAAGTGATTTGGAATATTCCAAGGCCTTTCTTAAATAATCAACCCTTCATCCCCCCTAAACAAAATAATAATCAACGCTTTTTTTGAATGTTTTCTATTTATTTGTCTTCGATTTAGCTAAAATAAATTTAAAAACATTTTTTTCAATTTTTCAACCCCTTATCCAATCCTAATAAATATAATAATTAAAAATGCTATCGCCTTCGGCGAGCTTCGCGTCTAGTCAGAAAAAAATTAAAACCCTGAAAAACTTCCCTGGATCCGCCTTTGAATTTTACACACGGTATAATTTTCTAGAATGTGTCTTACTTTAGGCCAGTGGTTTCCAAACTTTATGTTACAACGCCTCCCTTAAAAATATTTAATCGTATGACGCCCCTCCCACACATTTAAAAATTTTTAATACTAAAAAATAGAGAGGGCTCGCTGGTGTAGTGAGCTAGGGTGTCAGCTTCTGCAAAGAAGATCCCTGTTCAAATCCCTGGCGTGCGGGATTTTTCATTAAATAAAAATATTTATTTAATGTAAACAAATCCTCAAGCAAGCCCTGGATTGGAATATAGGATCTCACCACAATAGCCCTCAGGCAACTCTACGAGGAGAGGGAGTTGCTGTGACATCCCGTCCTGTGGAAGGGACGTAAAGAAGATTCCCTCTCAGTGATGCATTCTTCGAAAGGAGTAGGCTACACGCCGGTGCTGAGGGAGTCCCTCCTCAACTAGGACATCCTCCATAGCATAGAAGAGGTTGAATAAAAGGAGCCGGTTGGAACCAGAAATAAGGATTAGTTCACTAGCTAGAGACGAGAGCAGGAGGAGGAGCTAGAGATAGGAAATGATGTAACTTCACGGGGTGCCGGTAGATGGCTACGGCCAGAGGCCGGTTGGGTTTGAGGTGTGTGTCTTCGTACACGAAAGCACCTCGGGCAAATAAACGGGGATCCCGATAGGAATTTCAAATAATAATAATAATAAAAATACTA
>JAKCPI010010672.1:0-42147 GCA_023213315.1 Euborellia annulipes
ACCCGAGTCGAAATCGAACGCGCCTGGTTTGAGTCTACAAAACCTCAGAATCTAATTGTTGTCTAAGTAGACTTAACAGAATCAAACTACGATTTGAAAGCATGGTTTCTGGAAATTTTATAGTCTGGTTTGGTTCTAACAAGTCTACTTATGTCCCTTTTTGACAGAGACGGGCGCAGACCAGGTATTCGAAATACTAGTTTAAGTCTCGCAGATCTGCTAATACGACCAGCGGTAAAGACCTTTGGAATCCTAGTTTTAGGCCTATGAAGCCTCGTTTAAAATTTGTTTATATACATATATACAGAGTGACAAAAAGTTCTGATAATTTTGTTAGATTAACTAGGAGGTATGCTTGTTTTTGGCGTAGAGAAAAATAACTTTTAGAGTGTTTTCTTCAAATATTTCGAAGACGTTTAATAGCACTTCACCGCTGATGAAGAAGTCCTATTAAATGCCATCGTTAAAGCCCAAGAGCACACTCTAAAGTTATTTTCTCAATGCCAAAAAACAAAAGCATACCTCTTTGCTAATTTATACAACTTGGCACTCCACATTTCGAAATTTTTTACTTTCTCTTACATCATATATGTTAATATATATAGAGAGAAAGTATTGGATTCATGTCAAAAATTCGATGTAGGAGTTTTTGATGGATCTTCACGTTTTGCTCTTCATTTCCCTTTTGTTAAATTCTTAAATAAAAAGGAAAATCAAATTAATCTTTAAAATAAAATAATATTTACTTTGTTTAAATATCAATTTTCTTTAATTTGAGAATAAGATAACACTATCTTTAAAAAATTTTAAAAATTCCAATTGCTCTTCGTGTCGATTTCAATATTTCTGGAGATTCATTACTGAAATTGTTTTAAAGAAAATATGGATGTAAAAGCCGGTTTTTCCATCTCTAAAAATAAATCACATTAATTTTTATCTTGACTGTATATGTAGGCCTATACTGTTAGCTATCACATGTGGAAAAATATTATGTTTGCCTTTCTTTTCAGTAAGAACTTCTTTTAGTTCTCTGGAAATGTGGAAAATATATAGCTAAATTCAATTTTATAAATTTATAATCTTTTTTAATTTGTCTTCTTACCTTTCAAAATGACATGAATGGCCAATGTTCCTTGTATTCATTTATTAATATTAAATTAAAGTGGCTTCTTCAGGCCAATGTGTTTTTACAACTAAAATTTATAATGAATATAATTGAAAAAAAAATTAAATAGAATATAAGATTACATATATATAAAAAAAAAATAAAAATAAAAATAACAGCTAACCTTATCATTTTGTTTTGGCTTGTTTTTTTATAACGTTGACCCTCAAAATAAATAAAAATAATTAATAATAAAAGAAAATTAATGAAAAAAAAATGAAAATAAAACTTAAAACTTACTTCTTTTTATCGATAATAAATCCAAATATCCAAGGGATGAGAGAAAATAGCGACAGAATTAAAGGTGGTCATCTATTAAAGCTTTGGCGCTGAGATCGCACTGTTTTTAATTTTTTTTCGAGAGGATTAGAAGGTTCAAACCAGTACTTCCGGTCAAATTCTAACAGGCTTGAACCTTTTAGTCCTCAATTGAAGACTGCAAGGTTCAAACCAGGCAATTCAAATGTTGAATTTGAACCTTCTAATTCTCTAGCGGAGACCCAATGGCTCAAGCCAAGGCTTTCAATTTTGACTCAAATACTGGTTTGAAGGTTTCTTCTAATTCTCTGGTAGGTTTAGTAGGCTTCTTCTAAATTTTAATCCTATCAAATAACAAAGGAATTGAGGACTAAAAGGTTCAAACCAGGCGTTCCAAGTACTGGTTTTGAATCTTTGAAGACCTCCTGGTAGAATCAGTAGGCTTTCACAAAATTGTAAATAAATAACATCCCATTAAATAACAAGAATTCAGGACTAAAGGTTCAAACCAGGCGTTCGATTTCGACTCGGGAATTTAAGAAAACTGTAAATAGATCAGAAAAATAAGCAGAAGAAAAATATTGTTTTTTATTTGCTTCATCTTTTTTCTTCACTTTTTATCATCTGCTTTCTTGCTTTGCTTATTTTCACTTTCTAATTTACAATCAAAAATTAGAAATTTCGAAAGTTTTTTAAGACATCTGATGAACCCA
Source organism: Euborellia annulipes (assembly GCA_023213315.1). NCBI lineage: Eukaryota > Metazoa > Arthropoda > Insecta > Dermaptera > Anisolabididae > Euborellia > Euborellia annulipes. Next base: position 2,137 of record JAKCPI010010672.1, read on the forward strand.
CCCCTCTCCCTACGGGTGGATTTTGATCAAAAAAAGCAGAAATCACTTTCTCAAGATATATATATATATATAAGGGTTCTTTAGACAACACAGGGTATTAATAAAATTTTCCACGAAATAACACCCGGCGTCACTTAAAGCAGGCCGAAAAAAATAATTTCTTTCTGAAATGTTTAGAAAATTCGAAGTGTATTTTTTATCAAATATCTCAGAAACTATTCGTTATTTCGAAAAAGTAAATTTAGTTTCACATAACTGCCTTTTTTATCGTGTTTTTTATAAGAATTCAATAATAAATTAAGAAAATTCGAAAGTTTTTTTTAAGACATCTGATTAACCCCCTTAGGGGGGATTTTGAAAAAAAGCTGAAATCCGTTTTGAGATATTTATATAAGTATTGTATAGAGACCAATAACGTACAAATATTCCAAAGATTCTAGGAATTATTAAAAAAAGCATTTGAAGCTTCCTTTAATATAAATAGAAATAACCCCCCTTAGGGGAGGAATTTGACCAAAAAGCAGAAATTCGTTTTGATATATTTATATAAGTATTCTTTAGAGACCAATATCGTATTAATATTCCAAAGATTCTAGGAGTTATAAAAAACCACGTGAAAATATTACCCCCCCGTTTCCCCCCCTTAGGGTTTGAATTTCAAAAATCCTTCCTTAGTGGGTGCCTAGGCTATAAGCCGAATATAAATTCCAAATTTCATTAAATTTGATCAAGAGGTTTAGGCTGTACGATGATGATATGTCAGTCAGTCATCGGACATTCTCTTTTATATATATAGATTGTACTGTATATAAAAAGTATGGTAGTATGGCAACCGGAGGTCGTTCCGTACCATAGTTTTTTGGGGCCTTTCTCCCGAGTTTACGCCGTGTTTTCCATTTCTTTACTGCAGCGATCTTGGTGGCTGTTGCTTTACTCCGTTGCCAGGCATCTTGCAGTTATTATTTAAGGTCTTTTTTTCGCCATCTGAGGCCATTTAGACCTCGTCCTTATTTATTTCAATTGATTGGTACTAGTTAAAGTTAAGCCTGTTTAGTTAAAAACAATTTCATGTCAAAATTATCAAGATTAAATTTCTACTTTCTCTTACCTCTAGATATATGTTCATATATATAGAGAGAAAGTATTGGATTCATGCCAAAAATTCGATGTCGAGATTTTGACGGATGGGGGGTAATCTGGTGTGACTGGTCGCACAGCACACAATTTTTTCTTATTTTCGGTAATTTAAAGGTGCATTCTGTACTTGTTTACCAGAATATATATACAAATCAAATTTTTAAGTATTAATTTTTAAAATCATATATTAAAAATAAAATTTTTTATTTGTCAACAACTTAATCTCTCGGTCACAGGGGAGTGGGGGTGGGAAGGGATTAATTTATAGAGTTTAAGCAAATTAAAGCATACAATAATAATAACTTTCCGCATATTTAATGTGACATTTTCGCAAAGTTTAGTATAAAATAACTTCACTAGCACTAAGAATTTTGTGTACCCGTACACAAATTATTATTATCCTTTCCTCATTTTTTTTATTATTACTATTATATCTATTGATTGATTAACTTTAGGCTTATAAATGAAAATATTTTTTTTATTTTGATGACTTTTTTTGCCTTTTGATGCTGATTAACCTTTTGGGAAAATCATTTGAAATAAATAGGGATGGGATCTAAATGGCCTTAAAAAGACCTTAAAAAAAAAATTTTTTTTGGGAATCAATTGTTGGCCAATAAATTTAATTTTCTTTTACTGACGTTTTGTAGATTACGAGTATTTTAGACCCAGGTATATCATTCGCTCAGAAAAGTCCAGCTAAGTCTTGCCTTTGTCAATTTTCTGCCTTAGCGATTAGCCCTCTTTCTCGCTATCTTTTTTTTTTTTTGAATAGACGATTTTATGAACTTTTGTTAAAAAGAAAATCCTTTTAGAAATACGTAGGTATTTTCACAATGTCGTCTCTTACTTTGAATATTCGTTTCGGAATGTACTTAATTCCATTTTCTAATAATCATTTATAAATGAAAAACGAAGAAAAAAGATTTCATTCTTTATATAAGAAAACGTAAAAATGACGTATTTTGTGAAAGGCTTATTATAATAGAAAACAAAGGACTTTTATTCCTTTGGAGAGAAAGAGAGAGTTTTTAAATTCTTATTTTTGTAGTATTAGTTAGAAATAAGACTACAAAAAAATCATACGGAAATCAAACAAAGACAATAGGGGCAAAGAAATCTAATAAATATAAGCAAATTTAAAAATCTGGTGTGCGGCCCCCCACACCTTCCCCTTCCTTCGGTAATCGAAAGTGGGGTTTGTGTTCCCCCTTTTTTGTGGGATGTTTTTTGAGGGGGGATTTTTTTTTAAATTATAATTTGAAAATATTTTTAAAAATTAAAGGAAATAAAAATAGACTTCATTTTCTTTTTTTACTTTGTTAGGCTTATATTTGCTTACCATTCAAGTTATTTTGAATTTAATGTATAGCGTGAAATAGGCTACTTAATTTATTTAGTTCTAAACTTGCGGTTTTTTGACATAAAACTTGAGGATTTCGAAATTACCAAAGTTTAAACAAAAGCGTCCTGCACACACCCACTGAGTGTCATTTGTAAATTAATATCTAATTAATATATAAGATAAGCTAGTTGACTATGCATTTCGAGTCTTTTCACATCTAGTTAAGCAAATTATTTCATTATCATTACTATATAAAAAGCGCTAGCCACTGACTTCCTGTCCCTGTGGGTATATGCCTGTTCTCTCGTTGATTAGCCAGATTTACAGGAAGTGGAGTTAGGTAGGCGGGTTTTACCACTTGTGATTAAATAAGAGCCCAGATCGTGGTTAACTAGCTAAGATTCAAAGTTAGCTATAAGGGGTGAAATTAGACCCACAAGATTTTTTTGGAAATTTTTAAATTTTTGTTAAAAATTTAATTAGCTTTAGTTAATTATTGGAACGAAGTTCTTTAACTTAATTGTTTCTTTTTGCCCTTAGCCTATCCCTCACAGCCAAAAAACGACCATAAAGCGAATTAAAAAAAAAAAAAAAAAAATTCTTTTTGGCAAATTTTATTTTTTCATAAAATCTTTATTTTTACTTTTCTTACCCTATAAATGAAATATCTAGAGAGAGAAAGTATTGCCATCATGTCAAAAATTCGATGTCGAGATTTTGATGGATATACATATTTTAAACTTTCCCTTTGAAGAGCGTGGCGAAACGCACAGCTTTGAATATTCCTCTCTCAATAATTCGAAATCCAAGGAACTAGAATAAAAATTCGAATTATCTGAAGATGGCTGTATATAAAAACACTTTTTAAAAATAATCTAAAAAAATAAATTAATTTTATAAATTTTATTCAAAATAGAGGAAAAGTTCATCAGTAAAGTACTAGAACTCATTGGTCGATTTTATTCAAAACCTATTTGTAGGCTACAGTAGTACCTAACTTAAATTATCGAATTGGAGCTTTGTAGGTTTTTTCGTTTAATTTTTTTGGACTCCAGTGACCCTTTCTCAAAAATTTTGGTTGAAATGGCGAGTGTTAAAATGAGAGACCCCCAATTATTTTTTTCGGTTCTAATGATTATCTCGAGTCGTGCCGGAAAATCCGGGGTATAATTAATTTAATATTTTTATGATACTGCAACAAAATTACTAAAATGAGAAGGAGAATATGACATTAACAATGTTGGTGTTAAATCATTATTGTTTTTATTAATTCTGAGACTAAAAAATTCCCCTAAACAATATTAACCTATCTGTTCTCTATAAATTGAAGGGTTAAAGATTCTGTTATTAATTTTTAATGGAAAAATACTTAAACAAAGACATTAGAAATTATAAGACAAAAGAAAATATATTTAAATTAAATAAAATTATCAATTAATTAAGATTTTATCAATTGCTTCCCTTCTTATCCATTCAATGAAGTTTTCTCTTTACAAACTTCTTAGAGATATCAGATTAAGAGAAGTCTTAAACTCGGAAGCTACGTTCTACTTTCTAGTTTTGAACTAATCTAAGATCATGAATATTAATAACTTTCTTATAAAAGGATCTTTTATTTGTTATGCAAAATCGATACTTGTTAAATATTATTAATATTTATAATTTTAGGGAAAATAACAAAAACGATTGCAATTGAGATTATTATAAAGAAAATTTATCACAGCTTTGTTTTAATAAATTACTTAAATAGCGAATATTCTTGGAGTAGAATAACCTTTTATGAAAATTATGGCTAATATTTTAAGAAATATCAAAAAGATTTTTTTCCTTATTAATTTGTAAAAATCATTAAGTAGTCAACTAAAAATTAAATTAATTTTTAGTAGCCTTCGTTGTTGTTTGTAGTACTGCGATGACATGTTGAGATGTAAATTGTAGCTGTGTATGTTAAGTAAAGGAAGTATGGAAGCAGAGGGAGGAGCCAAGAAAGAAAATTCTCTGAATACTTTACCAATCAGCCGGAGACGTTTCTGTCCATTTAATGGACTTCGTATTATGGTTCGCAATAAATGGACCGAAACTTCTCCGGCTGATTGGTAAAGCATTCAGAGAATTTTCTTTCTTGGCTGCCTCTGCTTCCATACTTCCTTTACCTAATTTTTAATTAAAATAAAAAGTTACTGGCATTATATAAGATCAATAAAAATAATTATTCGGGTTAATAAAAGGAAAGGATGTCAGCCAAATCGAATCGTATGAAGATCCGATAAAAGAAAACGTTTCGGCTTTAATTAAATAATGCCATCATAAGTTATGAGACTAGATGAATTCTCAGTAAGTAACTCATTGAGATGCAGATAGAGTTTGTATGATAATAAATAACAACTTTATCTGCATCTCGATGTGTTTATCATTGAGAATTCATCTAGTCTCATAACTTTTGATGGTATTATTTAATTAAAGCCGAAACGTTTTCTTTTATTAAGATTATCATTCGATAGAGGCTATTGTTTGGCCTATGCTATTAATTTTATCTAATCGTCTAAAGCCTCTTCTCTTATCAGCAAAATAATTCGTCTTTTATACTGTATATTATATTATAAGTACATTAATTGGACCCTGTTATGCATTAGTGTGTCAAGCGCCAAAAAAAAAATTACAAATTGAGTTAAGCACGGAATATTGTTTCAAATGCTAAAATTAATAGTATTTTTTATGAAACATGTCCTGAAAAAATTTATATTTAATGTTAATTGCACAATTGACAAAAAAAAAATCTGGTGTGACTGGCGCACAGCACACAACTTTCTCTTACCTTCGGTAATCGAAAGTTGTGTTCTGTGCTTGTCACACCAGATTTTTTGTGTCGACATATATTTAGTTCCCGACAGTACGGAACATATGAATTCAGATGTAAAATTTATAAGTATGGGAAAATATTTATATTTTGTTACCATGGCAACCATTTCTCATATCTTCCCTATGAAATACAAGAGTAAAGTGGTCTTCAGAAGATTTCAATCACAAAATGAGAATATACATTTTAAAGAGAATCTAAAAAATAATTGATTTTTGAATTTTAAAAAAAATCGTTGGAGCAAATTTTGAGAAAATCGAAAAAAACTGAAAAAGTACATCAGTAAAGTACTAGTACACTTGGGCCGATTTTGATTAAAAGCTTATTTTTCCGGTCCCGGGGGTGTTTAACTTAAATATAAAATTTCAGCCTCCTGGCTCAATTCCTTCATACTTAAAATTGAACACACACCCCACCCACCCACCCACCCACCCACAGACAGACCATGTCGCGAAAACCACTTTTTTGGATTCAGGGGACCTCAAAACGTGAAGATCCATCAAAATCTCGACATCGAATTTTTGACATGAATCCAATACTTTCTCTCTATATATATATTACATATATACATAGGTAAGAGAAAGTAATTATATATAAGTTAAACAAAACAAAAAACTTTCAATTTTCTCAAATCTGGCGCTTGACACACTAATGCGAAACAGGGTCCAATTAATTCTTAAATTTAATTCTTTCCGGTTTCCAATTGAGCGAGCAGCTATTATCAGCTATACACCTCCTTCAAATTTGATTCTTTTCCTTTTAGCTTAATTTCTAATATTTTCAGAGATTCATAACAAAAAAATCTGGTGTGACTGGCGCACAGCACACAACTTTCTCTTACCTTCGGTAATCGAAAGTTGTGTACTGTGCTTGTCACACCAGATTTTTTGTGTCGACATATATTTAGTTCCCGACAGTACGGAACATTTGAATTCAGATGTAAAATTTATAAGTATGGGAAAATATTTATATTTTGTTACCATGGCAACCATTTCTCCTATCTTTCCTATGAAATACAAGAGTAAAGTGGTCTTCAGAAGATTTCAATCGCAAAATGATAATATACATTTTAAAGAGCATCTAAAAAATAATTGATTTTTGAATTTTAAAAAAAATCGTTGGAGCAAATTTTGAGAAAATCGAAAAAAACTGAAAAAGTACATCAGTAAAGTACTAGCAATCTTTGGCCGATTTTGATTAAAAGCTTATTTTTCCGGTCCCGGGGGTGTTTAAGTTAAATATAGAATTTCAACCTCGTAGCTCAATTCCTTCATCCTTAAAATTGAACACACACCCACCCACCCACAGACAGACCATGTCGCGAAAACCACTTTTTTGGATTCAGGGGACCTCAAAACGTGAAGATCCATCAAAATCTCGACATCGAATTTTTGACATGAATCCAATACTTTCTCTCTATATATATATTACATTTATACATAGGTAAGAGAAAGTAAAACACAAAAACATTATTTAGAGAGATGGTCTTTTTAAGTGCCACTCAAATCTTGAGAAAGTTTGAAGGTTTTTTGTTTAACTTTAAGGACAAAAGTTCAAATTATAAAGTAGTCAGACTATTTAGGGAATCGCCTAATTTTGTATTAAATTCGATAGAAATTCTAATTATAAAATAACAAATTTATTAGATGAGTTTGAGTTTAATTGGGCAAAAATTGCGCCCCCCCTTGGAGTCTAACCAGGACCTCCGACCGCCGCGAAAGCGTGAAAGTCCTGGTCCGGGTGCAATTTTTGCCAAACTCATTAAATATATTTGATAAAAAAAAATTTTAACTGAACTGCAAGGAGCAAATAAAAAATATTCGTATAAATACGAGACGGATAATACGTAAATAATTTTTTCCTGACAGAAAGTCCTTATGAAAATTAAAATAACAAATTTTTGTTAAGATCCTTTTAAAAATATCCTCCCGTTGTCATGGTTACATCTTTTTCTTCTCTTTATTGACTTTTATTTTTTTTTATTTGATTAATATAAAATCTTGTGACCTTAGTTTTTTTTTTTTTTTTTTTTGAGAAAACCGATTCCCATTATTCGAATTGATTGCCCTTATCTTGAACAGAGGTCATTAAGTGGGAGCAGTAGGCAGTGAGACTTTATTTATGTTTATCAGGGATGATTTGATTTGCTAAATTGGAGAGAGAAGAAAACAACTTCACCTTCAATTTTATCTAGTATTGGGTTAGTATTTTATTTATTTTATTACCCAAAGGCGAAGGCAAATGTTCTCCAACTGGTGTTCGGAAATCGATGTTTGAATGGCTTAAATTAATTTCCTCAATTGAAAAAAAAAATATTTTAGTTTGATTTTTATCATTCATGTCTCGTACCCTGCAGGAGACATTTTGTAATAAAGAAAATTATTTATTTTCCTAAAACATTTTCATGATTTCCACATTCCCTCAGAGTTTTTTCTATTTGTTTCTGCCTAAGGGGAAAAGTTTATTTTTCTGGAATAATCCATTCTCGAAATATCTTACATATGACGTTCGTCCTTAAAAAGATAGAAAAATGTTTGTGGCTCCTGATCAAATAAAATATTTTCACTAACTATGCGTTAGTCGAAAACCTTGCCGTAGGCCTAGACGATAAAATTATAATAAATTTAGAATATACACAAAAATTCAAATGTTCTTCATTTAATATTATAAATAATACAATAAAGCATTACTCCTTGAGATATATTTATTTTATAGAGCAGCGGTTCTCAACCCGTGGGCCGCGGCCCAATTGTGGGCCGCGAGCTGATTGGAACTGGGCCGCGGGCGTCTAAGAAAAGATAAAAATTTTATGTATTTATATGAAATCATATAAATATGAGGCATTCCACGCCAAATCGAAGGGTTTGAAAAATTTTAATTTTTGATTTCCTTCATTTTTTGATATTTTTTACTACACCTTAAAAAAAACCCTCCTGGTAAATTTTGAGATTTTTTTTGATCATCGGTTCAGATTTTGAAAAAAAAAACCTCTTTTTTCGATTTTTACTCATAACCCCTACAAAAATCGTCCAATTTCTCACTTTTTTTTTTAATTTCTCATTTTGTGTAGTTTTTAAGAAAAAATACAATTAATTTTTTTGAATAATTTTTCTGTGTCATTTTCAAATTTCAAAATTTTAGTCATTTTCTGAAAATCACGCTTACTTCGATTTTCCTAAAAATATTTTGCAACAAACAACTATTCATTCCACAACTTTTCAGGCGGTCCCGGTCGTGGGTACTCCATGGCTACTATTTTTTAAAAATGATTAATAGGAAAAAATAATTTTTCAAATTTTCAAAAATCGAAAAAAAAAAAAAATAGTAGGCATAGAGATCCCACGACAGGAACCGCCTGAAGAGTTGTAGAATGAATAGTTGTTTGTTCAGGAAAATCGAAGGTGCATGATTTTCAGAAAATGACTAAAATTTTTAAATTTGAAAATGACACAGGAAACTTATTTAAAAAAAATTAATTGTATTTTTTCTTGAAAACTACACAAAAAAAAAAACAAACAAAAATTTCAAAATAAAAAAGTTTGAAATTGGACCATTTTTGTAAGAGTTATGAGGAAGGGTTTTTTAAGGTGTACTAAAAAATATCAAAAAATTGAGGAAATCAAAAATTAAAATTTTTCAAACCGTTCGATTTGGCTCGGAATGCCCCTTATACACTGGGCCTCAGCCTTTTTTTTACGGTAAAAGTGGGCCGCAACACAAAAAAGGTTGGGAACCACTGTTATAGAGAAATCATAAAATCAATTTAATATTAATAAGCTCTTTAACAGATTTTTTTTAAAGTTAATATCTAAATTAAGAAAAAGAGTGCGAAAACGAGAAAAGAGTTTGGCAACAACTGAGTAAATTTGCACCCATCCTCTTCTCCTAACCAATTACTTCACCCAGCTTCTAATTGATCCTCTGATTACACTTTAAGGGGCAAACTTCTTTAATTTCCATCTTAAAGAAGTGTTAAGACTTTTTAATTAATATTCTTCTCTTTTTTTTTTTTTTTTAAATACAAGATTAAAAAAAAATCCGTTCAGGAAGAGACGATGATGCTTTGCGGCTCTTTTTTTTAAATCCTCTTTTAACGAATGTCCCAGAGAATTTTATTCTAAAAAAATCCGGTGTGACTGTCTGCACAACACACAAATTTCTCTTGCCTTAATAATCGGTGATTTGCTATCAAGTTTTTTTTTTTTTTTTTCCCCCCCCGGGGGGATACGTATTTTCCGAAAGTATATTAAATTCCAACAGGTAAAATTTATAATCAATCATAGGAAAATATTTATATTTTGATACCATGGTTATCATTTCTCCTATCTTTATTAGGAAGTACAAGAGTAAAGTGTAATTCATACAATTTTGAGGGCAAAATGAGAATATACATTTTAAAGGGCATCTAAAAATTAATTAATTTATGAATTTTAATCAAAATTTTTAGAATGAATTTTGAGAAAATCGGAAGAAAAACTAAAAAAGTATATCAGTACAATAGGTTTACTTTATAAGCGAGAAAATGAAATTATGGGTGCGTTCGATTTGCTCAAATACTTTAAGCGCTATTAACAGTTTTGACGTTTTTTTTTAAAAAGCCCAGGCAACTCTACGAGGAGAGGGAGTTGCTGTGGCATCCCGTCCTGTGGAAGGGACGTAAAGAAGGTTCCCTCTCAGTGATGCATTCTTCGAAAGGAGTAGGCTACACGCCGGTGCTGAGAGAGTCCCTCCTCAAACTAGGACATCCTCCGTAGCATAGAAGAGATTGGATAAAAGGAGCTGGGTGGAACCAGAAATAAGGATTAGTTCACTAGCTAGAGACGAAAGCAGGAGGAGGAGTTAAAGACCGGAAATGATGTAACTTCACGGGGTGCCGGTAAATGGCTACGGCCAGAGGCCGGTTGAGTTTGAGGTGTGTGTCTCCGTGCACGAAAGCACCTCGGGCAAATAAACGGGGATCCCGATAGGATTTTCAAAAATAAAAAAAAATAAAAAATTAGTGTATTTAACAATATGTTACAAATTGTTTGTTTATAACAATTGGTTTAAATAGATCCTCAACTATTCTATTCGTCCATTTAAATTTTGAAATATTGCCAATGTCAACACCTCTAACCTTTCACGGTCATTTAACTTAATTTTATTGATTTTCCCTCCCTAAGGAAAAGAAATTATTTTTTTCTTTTAACCCAAAATCGCTTAATTTGTTTTCCTAATTCCCTCGTTTTATTTATTATTTATACTGTATATATATTTTATCCATAAAAATTGAATAACATGATAAAGAAGAAAATTTCATTATTTCTATGGTCTGTTTATTTTTACTTTATTATTTATGGTGCTATTTTTCATTAATATTATTATTATTCAAGTAAAAAAAATATAAGTTAAGCTGACTTTAATAATGCAAATATCCATGTTTTATGCACAATAATAATATGATAGATATTTTAATCAGGCTAATTAAGTTGACAAAAAATAAAAGGGGAGAAATTTACATAATTGATTCGTATAACGTAAAGAGAAAATAAACACCAAGAATTAAATTAATTAGATCCTAAATCAATTTGTTTCGAATTATAAATAGAAACACTCTAATCAACTAATTATATCTGAATGTATGCAAATTTCTTTGTCTGTGTCTGTGATACGTTGATTTTACTACTTTTACAATAGGAACCCTCATCGAAAAAATTTAAATTAATATAAAAAAGGAAGAAGATGGTCCCATATGCGACCGAAACTTCGGCCCTGGTTTGATAATAAATTGAAATATAACTAGCTGCTTTGCTCATTTTTTCTACTTATTTGAACATCAACATTTTCTCTTACCTCTATATATGTTAATATATATAGAGAGAAAGAATTGGATTCATGTCAAAAATTCGATGTTGAGATTTTGATGGATATACACGTTTTGATGGCCCCTGAATCCAAAAAAGTGGTTTTTCCGACATGGTCTGTCGTGTGTGTGTGTGTGTGTCTGTCTGTCTGTGTTCCATTTTAAGCATGAAAGAATTGAACTATGAGGCTAAAATTTTATTTTTAAGTTAGACACCCCCCTGGAGGTTGAAAATAAGCTTTTAAACAAAAACGCACAAAAAGTACTACTACTTTACTGATGCACTTTTTTAGTTTTTTTCGATTTTCTCAAAATTTGCTCTAACAATTTTGATTAAAATTCAAAAATCAATTATTTTTTAGATGCTCTTTCAAACGTTTATTCTCATTTGTCTTATGTACATTTTCGAAATGGGGGAATCTTTGATCAAACCATATATTTTGTAGGACAAATATTATTTTTTTTATTTAATGTTAATAATTTTCTTAAGATTTAATTAAAAAACTCATAAATAATAATAAATTTTTGAGAATCGTCAAATTGAAATATTATATCCCTGCTACTCCTGTTAGTAACAATTCAAAATTGAATTTAAAATTAAAAAAAAAAAAAGAAAAAAAATAATGATTTCATAACAGGGAAAAGTGGAGTGATTATTTGAGTCACGAGGGAAAATTTACTAGAAAAATTTATTCGGAGGGGGGGGGTAATTCTATGTTGTGACATAATATTTGTAGGGGGGTTCGTTTGTAAGTGACTGACTGACATGGGGGAGGGGGCTAGAAAATCATCAAAAAAGGCGTTATGTACGTGTATGTGGACGACCCCTTGAGGATATTATCAAAAAAATATATATTCTTTTAACAAAAAATACACATAGGCTGTACACGGGCTACAAAAAGTAAAAAAATAAAATGATTAGAGGGAGTTTATATTAATAAATAATATTAAACTCACTCTAAGAAAACACTGTAATTTTTCTCATTGCCAAGAAACTAGCATACCCCTATCCTCATATAAATTAATATAACTTGGCACGTCACATCCTTTCGTGAAACTTATTACAAATTGATATACTAATTTTACAAATTTTAATTAATAAATAAATAGCTTAAAATGAAAAATTAAAAAAATCCTCTTCCTCTTTGATCTTTAATAATTTTTTTTTTTTTTTCTAGAAAATTTTTGAGACATTGATTAAGATAAAGATTTAATATTCAAAAATCGTGCCTTACCAGCAAATATTTTTTTTTTTAAATTAAGTTATTAATAAATCCTATAGGCATTTAAAATTTATTTTCTACTCTATAATAATAATGATAAATGGCATTGGCCTTGGAAGTGAGGCGGGTTGATAATAATAATAATAATAGTGGTGAAGGATATTTCCCTCGGGATCTTGAGACTTATGAAACTGTCCGTCACTTATTTTCGGCCGCTGACAGGATTATATAGAAGTTTTTTTTTTTTTTTATTCTTTAAAATATATTTATTTAGGTTCGTGTGCCTTGGGTTGTTCGTCTTTGATAGAAGTGAAAAAAACTAACTTCTTTTTTTTTCAATATGATATGACAAAAAATTTGCATTTTTATTTATATGCTAGTATTTTTTAAAAACTTAAAGTTGATGGCCAGCTTAGACAACGTTTCAATGTGCTTATGTAAGATAAGCTAGAAAAGATGCGAAATAAAATAATTAATTAAAAATTTTCATAGTTTTATTTATGGCAAAAAAGGCACGAATATTCACAGTGATTTGTGAGTATGCTATAACAGATTTTATTTGAAGATTGTTAACAAGTTACCACAAAAAAAGTTTTTTTTTTTAGTAATTGAAAACTCACTTAAAAACTCTGATTAAAAAATGAATCCTCCGTAATAATAACATTTTTTATCTATTTTTTTTAAAAGAGATATAAGAGCTTTTAAAAACCTTTCATTCTTGTTTAAAAAAAAAAATAAAACCAGATCACCCCTCCAGGGTTATTTACCTGTCGGTGTCTTCAAAAACAAAACAACAAAAAAAAACCTAATCCTCAACGGAATTTCGCATCGCGCAACAATAAGTTATTTTAATTAATTAATATAAATGTGGAAAAATATATTCATGAGATATGAAAACAAAAACAGGGAAAGTAATGAAAATTTTAATTTGATTAACTCAGGAGAAATTTCTGTAAAAATTTATCATCAGTTTTAAAGACAGAAAAACCTATAATTATCTCATTAACGAGACTATTGAGGTCTGATAACATCATCTATTTAATACCAAAGATACTTAGTAAATTTCACTATCAATTTTAGTTTTCAAAAATAAGTGTTTTCGTTGTTTTGGATACTGGTTAGTTGAAAAAGTTATGATTAATTTTCAATAATAGGCCTAATAAATACCAAATAAAAAAGGTATCAGATTAAAATTAGATATTGCTAAATATTAGTATAAAATAGAATATTGAAACTGCATCGCTTATATTCGAAACGTTATATACGGTGTACATAAGGATTGCATGTAGAGTCGACTCTCGATAATTCAAATTTTTCGAAAATACCTACACTTCAGCTCTAAACTTCTTTACACAAAAATTAGCTGTTGGTGGTGCTCTCCTCAAAGCGAAAGCGTCCAAATTGCATATAATAAAAACGCAAAATGATTTGAATTTTTTCTTTTCTTTCCTCTCGATAATTCAAATACTCGATAACACTGTGCGGCAGGAAAAAAAAGCCCCGAGATAATTCCTTCAGATTCATAGGTAAAATGACTTCCTGAATCCAAATATGACCTCCATTTTCCCCCACCACGTATTGTTTTCGGGGGGGGGGGATCCCCTACTTATTTCCACCCTTTTTCGTTAATTATAGGGCCATGAATCAAATTTGGAGGAATGAAAAGGAATATTTTAGCCTTAACATTTCTTCAGAAGGTCTAGAGAAGTGAAAAGTTAAAAAACATTACCATTTGGTTCCAAAGGGGGGATGTGGGGGAGGATTTTGTAGCTTAAAATGCAAAAAAATCATTAAAAATGATCGATTTTTTCTGATTTTTCACAATTTTTTCACTGATTTTCTATATATTCGAGCTGACAGACCAACCTCACTCTTCCTTAAACATCCCTCAACTACAAAAAAATATATAGGATAAAGCGGGTGGGGTGTGAGCGATTCCGAAGCCCTTACAAGAAGATGGAAGATTCACAGCTCCTCGCTGCACAGTTGGTCAAATTGGCAAATATGCGGCTATAACTTTCATTTTTTTGGGCTGACCTTTACAAATTTAAAGTTAAATATGAGGATTCTTCTTTCACTTCGAATATATTCCTAACAAATAAATAAATACAAAAAATAATACTTGGACGTATTTTATTTTATTGGGTGAGTTTTAATGGTGGATAAATGAAGTGAGTCTTTTAATAGTTATTTAATTTCGAATTTATTCCCAACGGAATAAAACCCCGTTAGTTTGCAAGTAAATAGAATTTTTATTAATAGAGAACTTATTTGATAAATTTTATTCTTGGTCGCTCAGAGAGCAATGCTATCTATCTATGCCTGTTTGCTTGCTGCCTACCTGTCAGGCGGTCTGTTTTGACTCGAGCCATGAGTCAGTCATTCGGTTCAGCTCCACTCTTTCTCTCTCTCTCTCTCGCGTGTGTTTAGTTTATTTTATATTGTGTTGTGATTTGTGCAAATAAGACATTCATCCACCAAACTCCCCACCTGGTCATCTTATTATTAAGGTAATGAATATTTTCACATCTCATTTGCATAACGAATTAAAGTAATTTTGTATTTTATTTTTCTCTCTTATAATATACTGATAAAATTATCCAATTTTTTAAATATAACTCTATGATGAATTCGTGTACCCCAGAGGGAGGTGAGAAAGGGTGTAAATCACCCCTTCTAATAAACAAAATAGTTTTTTTCTTTAAAAATGAAAATGAAAATAGAAAATTTTTTTTTTTTGTAAATTTTTTACATTTAAGCAATGATTTCTTTCTCTCCCTCCTCACCCTCCACCCCTCTAACAGAGAATTTATATTCTCCTATAATATTTAATAAGAAATTATTAATAAATAATTGAAAATATAAATTCCTAAACTTTTATCTCTCGTCAGTGGCCTAGTAATAAGTGACATTTTTGGAGGTGGAATTTTCTTTTTCACTGTCTGAATGCCTGATTTTCTTGAGCAGTTTCTCCACTCGCCTCCCCTAATTATAAGTGTAAAAATTCAGATGATTTTTTTAAATTTACTTACGTTTCTGTGTCCTAACCTGTCACAAGCCTGTAAATCCGTTCTTAGTTTCATGAATATATTTCCTTTGTTTGTAGTTTTAGATATAATTCGATCCCCCTCGGCTCACGCATCCCCTTATAGATATTCATTAATTCACATTCAATTATAAAAATAAATTAATGAATAAAATTGCATTTGTTTTTCTCATTAAAATCTTTTAGAATTTTATATAAACATTAATTTTATTTCTATTTGTTTAAAGACCACCCCCTCCCTCCCAAGTTATTTTCCCACTCTACAAATTTTCTTAAGACTTGCAATTTTTTGCCCCTTGAGTAAAGGGTAGTCTACCCCATGTAAATTTTTGTTTAAATAAATTTAGTTTTTATAAATGTCATATTTTTATTGATTTATTCGTAACTTTATATTTCATAGATTATAATTTTTCTCAAACTTTGACAAGAAGTAGTTTCTACCCCTTTAGATAAAAAGGAATTTGAGTGATTATTGGGGGGGAAGGGTGAGGTGGGTCTGTTAGCTGGAATATGTAGAAAATCAGTGAAAAAATTGGGAAAAATCAGAAAAAATTGATCATTTTTTAATGATTTTTTTTTGCATTTTAAGCGGCAAAATCCTCCCCCATATCCCCCCCTTGGAACCATGTTAATGTTTTTTTTTTAACTTTTCACTTCTCTAGACCTTCTGAAAAAATGTTAAGGCTAAAATATTCCTTTTCATCCCTCCAAATTTGATTCATGGCCCTATAATTAACGAAAAAGGGTGGAAATAAGTAGGGGCTCCCTTCCGAAAACGGTACGAGGTGGGGGAAAACGAAGTCATATTTGGATTCAGGAAGTCATTTTACTTAAGAATGTGAAGGAATTATCTCGGAGCCGAAAAAAAAGTTTAATTTTGCCTCACAGTGTAATTCGAATTTTTTTTGTGGTCCTTTGGATTTTGAATTATCGAGAGTCGACTGTATTAGATATCTTAGGGGGATACAAAAAAGAATACGAATGTCATCTTTTAAACAAACCCCAAGTTTTTTTTTCTATAAAAAACGCGTTAAGAATTTAAAATAATGGAAAATCATTTTTACAAAATGAAATTTCACAAAAAATAATTACAGAATTTTTAGTTAATTTATAAAAATCATTTTTTTTTTTATATCCTGAAAAAGTTTTTATATATATTTATTGATGAGGAATATACTTAGAAACATACAAATACTCTACATTTTTCAAAAAACCTTCGTACTCTATTGGTTGCCCCCAGAGTTAGAAAATAAGTAGAAACATCACTTAAAAAAATAGTACATTTTTAAGACGCGAGCAAAAAAATTTAATATATTCCCGTGAATTCAACTGGAAATTTGTTAAATTAATTAAATATTTTTAAAGTTATTTTTTTTTCTCCATTCACACTCAGACACACAGGGATACCAAATGGCTTAAATAAAATCATCGGACTCCCTGGGATCCGAACCCGCGACCCTTTGTATACAAGGCACGCGCGCTACCTAATACACCAAACCCGAGGGCTTTTAAAGTTATATAACCAATTATTTGTAATAATAATTTACCAACTATGGCAATCATTAGCAAGAAATAATTTTCATTAATAATAGTAAACTCACCGATAACTAAAAAGGCAATGCAGAGATAAATCAAAGCTGAGATAACATCTCCATAAATCAGTATAATACATAGTATGGAAATTGCATCGCTTATATTCGAAACGATGTCTACCGTGTACATAACAAGTCCAGGTATTAGAAAGATCTCTTGGGCGAAAATTGAACCCACAATTAGCATTGCGTTAGTAAAACCGAAAATCTGAAAAAAAAAATGACGAAAATTCAGAATATTATATTATAATAAATTCTAAAATTTTAGAAATATAACTAATCTATATCCTAACTATTATCTTAAAAGCAGCTTTTCCCCGTCACTTGCATTAAAAAAATGATCATTTATTATTTTAAAAATATTTATGCATTCTAGAATATAAATTAAAACTTTTTTCTCTCATTTATTATAATTGAGTTATGAATTTTTTTTTAAGTCTATGAAGAAATTAAATAGTGATAGAATCTGAATTGAAGCTTTAATTATAATATACATTTAATTAATTTATAATCTATATTATTATATATAAAAGAAATCTTGTGCACATTGTAAATCGAAGCTCGAATAAATCTTCTTTATTAAAGAAGTTCGGAAACTTTGAAATAATATATTTAGGGAGTTAATTATAATTTATATTGGGTTTAATTTTCACTAAAATTCTTACCAATCATCCAAAAAAAAAAACCAAATAAAAGTTTAATTTCGGGCTACTGGTACTGTAGCATAGAAGGATGGAGATAGAAAATATTTTTTTTTTTTTTAATTACCAAAAAAAAAAAAAATTATTAAAGATTTTGAAGAAATAACTATGAAATCTAAGAGAAAATATTTCAAATACAGTATAACTTAACCTCACTTAGCAAGCACCTCTCATAACGAGTAATTCGCATAACGAGCAAAACAAATTGTAAAAGATTGACTTGCTTAACAAGCGACGTTTCGCATAACAAGTGGCGGGGAGAGGGGGAAGTCCCGGATTGTGCGCATGGTATATCAGTCTGTTATGGAGAGGAAAGCTCTATGGGGAGAATATTATTGTTTCCCATAACGAGTGTTTCGCTTTACGAGTATGATTCTGGAATCATTTAACCGAGTTAACCGAGGTTCTACTGTACTTGTTTTATGAAAAATTATACTTTAAGGATCTAATTATAATGATAACTAACAGTTCTGCCCGCCTACGGCGGACCCTATTAAATTAGTTATTTTAATTAATTTTAATTGGAATTAATTTTACTTTCTCTTACCTCTATATATGTTAATATATATAGAGAGAAAGTATTGGATTCCTGTCAAAAATTCGATGTCGAGATTTTGATGGATATACACGTTTTTACTTCTCTTACCTATGTATATATGTAATATATATACCATGGGGAACATAAACATTTGCACCCTAACAGGTTTGCAAGACGCCTACTAGTTAGGCAGCCCAATCGACTCACCACTACATATGCAGTGTCTGTGTGAATTTACCTGAGCTAGGGTTCTGAGGGTCTTTTATGATAGACCATAAACCAACCCTTTTGAACAATCTATATAGCGATATAGCGTAGCCTTTTCATATCAAATGAATTTGATCTCAAATTAATAGAATTTCAACATTTTAATTAATCTTATCTTCTTATTTGGAAAAAATTAACTTATTTCACAATTTGAACGAAACTTGTGTCCCAATTTTTAGTAAAATTTTTCCGATATCTATAGACCTTTATACCAGGTAATAATATCTCGGGGCGTTAAAATATTCTTATTTATATTCTTAAAAAAAAAAAAACTGTTATTTCGGATTTTTGTAACGAGAGGTCTTACAACATAGAATGTGGCATGTTCAGACAATAGATAAAATTTAAATAAAATAAGAGAAAGTAAAAATTTGCGAATTCTTCTTTCTATCTCGCAATGCAAGAAGCCAGATCGATGAAATTTAATAAATAATTCTTGCCCTAAAATTGGAGATCTGTTTCAAATTTTGTAGTAAATACTTCAACCGGAAGTAGGCCTACTTTACCTAAGATTATAGAAGTATTTTAAAAATGTAATATTTTTAGTAAAGAAAGTGAGAAAGAAATGCACTTCTCTTTTGAGTAGCAAAGTGGCGAAAATATATTTCAATTCTTTGCTATCGATTCTGGCCTATTAATTTGTTGCCCGGCTATTTAAATGTATGGTATATGTTTATAAAACTTTCAAACCCTTCTTACCAAGAATGGAATTAGGCCACTTTCAAAATTAATAACCAGATTAAAATATTTTTAAAAGGTAATTTTTATAATCTTAGGTAAAGTACTAACTACTTCCGGTTGAAGTATTGTAATTACTCCAAAATTTGAAACAGATATACAATTTTAGGGTAAGAATGATTTACTAAATTTCACCGATCTGGCTACTTGCATTGCGAGATAGAGAGAGGAATTTGCAAATTTTTATTTAAAATGTATCTATTTTCCAAAGGGATGGTTTATGGCTTCTTCATAAAATACCCTCAGAACCCTAGCTCAGGTAAATTCACACAGACACTGCATATGTAGTGGTGAGTCGATTGGGCTGCCTAACTAGTAGGCGTCTTGCAAACCTGTTAGGGTGCAAATGTTTATGTTCCCCATGGTATATAGAGAGAAAGTATTGGATTCATGTCAAAAATTTGATGGATCTTCACGTTTTGAGGTCCCCTGAATCCAAAAAGTGGTTTTCGCGACATGGTCTGTCTGTGTGTCTGTGTGTGTGTGTGTGTGTGTGTGTGTGTGTGTGTGTGTGTGTGTGTGTGTGTGTGTGTGTGTCTGTGAACAAAATATCTCAAGAACGAAAAGAGCTAGGAAGTTGAAATTTTATATTTAAGTTAGGCACCCCCATGGGACGTGACACGAAGCTTTTGAACAAAATCGACCAAAGAGTACTAGTACTTTACTGATTCACTTTTTCAGTTTTTTTCGATTTTCTCAAAATTTGCTCCAACGATTTTTTTTTAAATTCAAAAATCAATTATTTTTTAGATTCTCTATAAAATGTATATTCTCATTTTGTGATTGAAATCTTCTGAAGACCACTTTACTCTTGTACTCCATAGAAAAGATAGGAGAAATGGTTGCCATGGTATCAAAATATAAATATTTTCCCATACTTATAAATTTTACATCTTGAATTCAATTGTACCCTACTGTCGGAAACTAAATACATGTCGACACAAAAAATCTGGTGTGACAAGCACAGTACACAACTTTCGATTACCGAAGGTGCGCCAGTCACACCAGATTTTTTCATTTGGATTTATTATGTGATAAGGCAAGACAAATTTTAATTATTTCCAGTGGGCAAATTCTGAAGTTTCTTGTAGCCCAATGTATTCAAACAGAAAGTGACATATGGACAGAAAGACGGGCAGACGGATACTTCGGTATTGTATTGTATATATGGAAGGTTAAGATTAAACTTTCGACCGTTGGTTCTCTTTGAAATATTTTGTAAATTAAAATTAAATATAGAAATTAAACACTAGGTTATTTGTTTCAAAGGTTTTATTAATTAAAAAATTAACACTTGATACGTATTTCGACAATTCCTTGTCATCATCAGAAGTAGACTTCATATGGAAGTTTATTAATCTACTACTTAGACTTAAAGAAAACACTTAAAATCTGGAGAATAGTATAATACTAAATAAAACATAGATTCCATTTATATCCTTTAGACATTTTTCATATTTCGTCTGAATGTCCAACCATCACTCTCTGAAGCTTTATTCATTCATCATTATCGATTGTTTGTCGAAAGGCGAAGTCAGACAGACCGACTGACATACAAACAGAGAACACTTTCATTGCCAATATGACCTGCCTGGTTACAGAATTTCCTGGGATAGTAAATATAAACAACGAAACAAACATAGAACATGCGTGTGTGTTATCAGTACTTTCGATGTTCTCAGAATATCTCCCTGCCTCGGTCTCTATTTTTTATTCAACACCCAATAGAAGCAAAACAAGTTTGATTTTTAAATAAACTATTATTATGTCTTCACAAGTGATGGTTGTTTCATTCTGTTGTCAGATAAATGTGTTCGTTTGCTCAAAAATAATCATTTAAAAATTTTAATGAGGATTTTGATAAGACAAGTGACTTTGATAGAATATCTGACATTTCCTTTCAATCTATCAAATACTCTCAATTCTCTTTTTCCACAAATTTGATATAGCTCGAATTCAAATTATTCTCAATTTACATGAGTTGTTTCCATTTAACACGATTGACACAATATGAAAAAATCTGGTGTGATACAGCACACATCTTTCTCTTACCTTCCGTAATCAAAAGTTGTGTTCTGAACTTGTCACACCAGATTTTTTATGTCGACACATATCAAAATTCGCTCCAACGATTTTAATCAATTATTTATTAGATGCTCTTTAAAATGCATATTCTCATTTTGTCCTTGAAATTTTATGAAGACCACTTTACTCTTGTACTTCATAGGAAAGATAGGAGAAATGGTTACCATGTTAACAAAATATAGGCCTATTTATAAATATTTTCCCATGTTTATAAAATTTACATCTTAAATTCAAATGTACCGAAAGCTTACTGGCGGAAAATAAATATGTGTCGACATAAAAAATCTGGTGTGATCAGCACAGCACACAACTTTCTCTTGCCTTCGGTAATCGAAAGTTGTTTAGTCTTCAGGGGACCTCAAAACATGCATATCCATCAAAATCTCAACATCGAATTTTTGACACGAATCCAATACTATCTCTGTATATATATTAACATATATAGAGGTAAGAGAAAGTAAAAACTAGTTTCAAAATATTTTATCATACAAGCAAATAACATTATTCTTATTCTTGCTTTTGTTAGTCCAAACAGTTGGCCTTAAAACGTACGGCTTACGACATCAAAATCCAATTCAACGTTTCCTTTTTTTTCCATTAAAACTTTTCTAAAATTTATTTCTTTTTTTTTTGTTTTACTTTAAATTAATTTTCTTCAACATAGCGTCTTTTTTTTGTTCTTCTTAACATTGGCGCCCGAGGCACGTGGTCGTCTTTTCCCTAGATATATGCTCTGCTCTGTTTCTTTTCTATATTTTTTTTTGGAAATTTTTTTTCATCTATTTTGAAGCTTATTTTCTATTTCATTATCCGCAATTGAATTACGACTAGACTTGAGTTAATTTGGTTGCCTAACCGCAGGGGTGTATCTTCAGTTTTTGTAATTAATTTTACATGTTTACTTGCTAATTTTTCGACTTCCACCCACTCTTCCTTTGTAATTATTTTGTTTCCATAACCCATCTCTCCCATTCAGTCATTTTTTAAAACTATTTTATTTTATTCATCCAAACTTGCTTTTCCAAACTGTCCCCGCAATAGATACATTTAAAGATAATTTAAAAATTTTAATTCTATGAAATTTGAATTTGAATTGGCAATTAAATCAATCAAAACAATCGATTAGAGAAGTAAATCAAGTGTTGGCCTGAGGGAAAATGATATTTCATCATTACCTGTACTAACTGACGACGAGAGCTAACTAAAATACCGATTAAACTATTGTCAGAACTTAATAGCAATCATTTCCCTTTATAGAGTTTGGGAAATTTGAGTTCATTTATCAAGAGAGGTTATTGGTTTTACAATTGATTCTTGATTTCTGTTTGAAAATCTGGTGTGACAATCACAGAACACAACTTTCAATTATCCAAGGTAAAAGGAAGTTGTGTGCTGTTCAACCATTCACCCCAGGTTTTTTTTAAAATAATAGCTATTTATATAATATTTCAAGTTTGTATAACTGATTGTATTAATGAAGTAGAATGAAAAAAAGAGAGAACAGCTAATTGTAATTTCATTTATTTTCCCTCACTGCTGATGTTTCGGTCCTCTTTAGGATCATCTTCAGAGCGTTAGGGCTGTCATCATTAAGATAAAATTTAACATTTCACCTAAATCAATATGGTTGGTTTTTTTATACACCTTGAAAATATAGACAATATTTATTTATCAATAATGTGTTGAACCACCATTTGCTTGTAGAAATTTTTACAGGTTATTTGCGGGTACTCTAGGATGTCTATCCTAAGTTTTCGACTGCATGTTTTGTGCACCATAGTATAGTATAATAATATTCTAGAGCAGTAAATTTGCTAAAATTTGGTTGATAAATCGTATTTGTAGACCCAATATAAACCGAAATACGGACAATCAAAGTCAGACAAAGTTTCTCGAATTGTAAAACTAATAGAAACTTTGATCGGCCGTATCTCGGTTAATATTGGGCCTACTTATTCGTTTTATCAACCTAACTTTAACAAATTGTATGTTCTACAACTTTGTAATATATTATGGTGCACAAAATCTGCTTAATATATGAGATATAAGCGAAAAACAAAAAGTTCTCAAATTTTGAGGTTTTTGCACCCCCCCCCTTTCCCAAGTTAGCACAGAATCCTCGAAGTCGAAAATTTAAGATAGACATCCAAGAGTACCCCCAAATAACCTGTAAAAGTTTCTACAATCAAGTGGTAGCTCAATACATTATTAATAAATAAATATTGTCTAATGTTCGGTACACAAATAATAATATTCTACTTCATCAATAGCTATTTATTTTAACAATAAATATTCCATTTTAATAAACTTAATCGACAAAAATCGCCATGGATTCTCAAATTCAATAAATATTCCTTTTATTAAAATGTCGTCCTATAATTTCAAAACCTTAAAAAGAAAATTGACCACGCCCTTAAAGTGCAGCATTGGTTGCTTTTTTTTTATTAAATAAACAATTATTTAGTAAAAATCCTCCCACTTCCTTTAAACCACTCCCATTTTACCTTTCACTTTTATTAGACTACCAACAGCCAATCAAATCCCTTCGATGAAGTAAAGGCTGGAAAGCTATGATGACTTATTAGAAAAATAAAAAATGCACGGAATATAAAATGAAGATATTAATAACGACTAGACAATTTTAACTCTATTGGAATGACAGCGAATTTTTTTTCCCTTGAATATATGTGTTTGCACTCTCTATTTTATTCTTCCTTTTCATATTCAGCACAGTTACTCTTAAATTTTAAATTACCATCTGTCCCTTTAAGCCCTTCTAAAGAAAATGCGTGTTCTACTCCAGACCAGAACAGCCCCTTATGCAATTTGGATGCGGTGGAAAACCTAGACCATATTCCGTATGAGTGCCCACTACACAGAAACCTGAGAAATAGATACATCAGCAAGAAAGTGCAGGCTCACTGCTATGGCTAGTGAGGGACAATATTAAGTCCCACCCATGGGTTTTCTACTTGTGATTATTTCATTGTTTTATAGAAGAAAATAAAATATTTTTTGGAAATTTTCTAGGTTTGAACCATGAAAGTTTCCATTAAAAAAATATCTAATATTTTTTTAAAAACAATGAAATAATCACAAGTAGAAAACACAGGGGTGGGACTTAATATTGTCCCTCACTGACCATATAATGAGAACGAACTCAATGGGCTTTACAGCTTCATAGCTGAGGCGCTGAACTTAAGGTCCCTCGGAACATAAATGGTGTTATGTTTTATTGAATTTTGTGCTCACTTTTTTTGTACCGTTATTTTGTATTTAAATTTACTGTCAATTTTTTAATTTTTTTATTGTATTTCTTATATTGATCCAACTCTGATCCTCCTGTATTGAGCGGAAGCTCTTAAAAGCAGTAAATATTATTTAAGACAAGAAGCTTATGAACAAAATTGCCCAAAAAATGATGCACTTTTTCAGTTTTTTTCTATTTTCTTAAAATTCGCTCCAACAAATTTTGCTTAAAATTCATAAATCAAATATTCTCATTTTGCTCTTAAAATTGTTTTAAACAGACTTTATTACACTTGTATGAATCTTCTTTGACGTTATGATGAGAAATTTACTCGTATCGCTGGTAGTAGAAATACGAATAAACTTCCCAACATAACTTAAAAACAAATTTATTAACTACTGTATATGGGTGACATCCTCTTTTCATATTTTTCTGATCCCCGGACGTCACTTATCTCTTCGTCAACTTTTATATGTTGTTTGTTTTTATTATACATAACTTTTCAAACTAGCATCCCAGATTATAAGACATTCCTTTTAAGTATTAAACTTTTCAATATTCTCATGTAATTTATTCATATTCCAAAAAAGCCATGTCTTATCTTGTTCCTTTCTTTCTCTCTCACTCTCTTCATCTTATTCTCAATACAATTTTTCGCTCATTTCCTAGATAAACGGTGAATAATCAGATTAGGAGCAAACTCTCTTGTGATTCAATAAGTGAGGCGTAAACCAATTGAGAATCCCTTCAACCTGCGTATAAACTAATAATATAGCAGCCTAGCTGACAAACGTCTTTTATTTCCTCCTCTCTTGCCTTTCAATTATTCCCATGACGACAAACAGGTATCTTTATTATCTATTCATAAAGATCGGAGATGGTTATTTAGTCGAGTCAACATCAGAGGATCATATAGCATACTATGTAAATATGAATAAGCAGTTAACATTTATCAATAATACCAGTAGTGGGAAGCATGTTTCTTTGAATACACCTATATCAATAAATTTAATTTTATATTAAACTGTGTTTAATATATGTAAAAGGTATTTCGATAGCCTGGCCATAGAATTAAAAACAAAGATAATAAAAAATAATTTTTTTAAAATATAAATCCATTGAATAAATAGATAGTTAATTACTGAATAGATTCAATGAATTGAAATTCAAATATACTCCATTCAGAATGGCATTCCAATAATTTTTAGATTATTTTGAAAATACTCTTTATTTTATTTAATAGCAATAATAAATTAACTAATATTGAAATTCATCATTGCGTTTTTTTTATATTATGAATAGTATATAATATATTAATTACTAATTTAACAAGTCAAAAATGCCATTCATTATTATTAATAATTTTCCATTGAGAGGTAGGTGATTTAATCATATTGGATTCTGGACTTTGCTCCCCCTCCCCCATGACTGGTCGAGAGGTTAGAGGTGTACAAATATCAATATTGATAATTTTAAATTCAAGGGGCTCTGGTTCTGTTCCCAGTCAATACAGTGAATATTTATTTATATCATTTGGATACAAATGGTATAAATAAACGTGGTTGGACCCCCACATATATCGTATTTAAATAATTTGAGTATCATTAAAGTCAATATGGCCTTAAGGCGGCTATACATGTAACTGTAAACTTGACAAGCATGCATGTGCAATCTTTTTGTACAAGCTAACTGTAGCGTCTGTAGTAGAATTTTTCACAAGCAATTCATCAATTCAAAATTCAATTGTGCAAGCCGATTGATTGAATTTTAATCATGCACAAGAATATTTGCGCAAGTCGTTTTATAGTTGTCTTGATATTTGACATTTATTTAATATATATTAATTCATTCAATATTTCAATTTAAATATTAATATGTTTAAAGCAAGTGAGTATTTCTTGTTATATTCGAATAAATAACCTTCCAGTTTTGACATTTTTAGGTTAGCTTTCGGCATAAGATATTGATTACACAAGCATGCTTGTCCCGTGTGGTGGCGAACGGAATTTGTGCATGCTGGTACAAAAAGATTGCACATGCATGCTTGTCAAGTTTGCAGTTACGTGTGTAGCTGCTTTAAGATGCCGAAAAGACTAATTAAGAGAAAGTAAAAAGGCTACTAATTTCTTTAGAAAATTTATTTTGTTCTGATTAATACAAAATTTTTCAAGGACCCCCTCATTGGTTGCTACCCCTAGGTAGACTATATAAATTTTTTCAAATAGTGTCTCTCTTTAGGTCCAAATAAAAAAAAAAAACATTCATAATCTAATTTATCAAATCTATCCTTTCAATTTTGACTTTTGGAAGTTGGAAACTCATTAATATGTAGATTTTGGAATTAATTGCTTTAGAGCTTAGAATTTACCACCCGAGCATGCGTGGTTCATCAGCACATCATTTTAGTCTTCCTTCCTTACAACCAAAAACCAATTTTTCTTAAACATTTCAAAATTATTCGCTATTATAAAGAAGTTTGTTTATAAAGATAGAAATATTCTATATTTTTTTTTTTTTTTATAAATATAAGCTTTATTTCTCCCATTCCATATTTAAAAAGCATTTTAGCCATAAAAGTACTTTAATATAATGGATAAACAAAAAAAAAAGTTATGTTTTAGAGTGTTAAGGGCAAATTTGTTATTACATTATAAATTCGCATAAATGGCCTTCCACCGACTAGTAAGCACAACAAATATGAAATGATTTCACTTTTCCTCTGTGAGCTTTTTAGTACGGGCCCGAGAATGAAATACATGTATTAATATTTAATCATCTCCAAATCCATTCATTCTCACTTGAAATTCTCATTCAATGAATATTTTATAATATTATAATAACCTGAGTGAGGAGGAAATAATAAAAATTCCCAACCACGATTTGGGATTGAGGGGATATTATTGACCTGGATACATACATATTAAATGCAGTCAATAAAGAAGATAAAAAATTACCATTTTTTATTTTTTTTTATTCCATTTGGATATGAGGACGATATTTATTTATTTGTTTATCAATGAATGAATGAATATATATGCAATTAAAAATGAATAGAATAATGTATCCCTCTCTCTTTCTCTCATTAAAAAAACACGATTTGTTTGCTTGTGCATCTAACTTGTCATTAGGCTAGTTGAGCATATTTCTTAATTTAATTTTCCCCCACTCGCTTCTCCACAATGTTAAATTTTTTAATTCCAATATTGATGAAGATCTGTGGCTGTAAGCTTAATGGCGATGGAGTCAGGAAAAAAACAAACAAGACGATTGCAGTTAAATATTCTTTTATTTAAATTCTCGGACCCTCACGACTGATTCTATCTTTTGCTATGAGCGGACCACATGATGAAAGTTGTCACTGTTTTTGCAAATATCCACATTTTTTGATTATTGCCAGCCGGCTCTGAAGATGACCTAGTCCTCAGGCCGGAACGTCAGCCGTGAGTGCGAGAATTTAAATAAAAGAATATTTAACTGCTGTTTTTTTCCTGACTCCATCACCATTTATTCTAATATTTTATTTTTAAAAATGCACCATTGGTTTAATAGTCTTTATTGGATGTATTCTTGTTTGTGTGTTTGATTGATGTTGTGCGATTTCTTCTTCTGCACTGCGACCATAAAGATCTATTGTGCTTCTTGTAGTACTCTTCGGGTTCAAGGGCCTAGGAAAGGATCACTCTAAGAATGGTTCATCCCCATTCCTCAGGCACTTGGTGGCTGTAACGGAAATGGATCATGTCCATATTGCTCCAGTAGAGACGCTCGTCTTGGTTGAATTGTTTTTTCGGCAAGCTCGAATCTAAATTTACCTCGGTTTACTAACCCTCAGCTTATCCGATAAGCCATTCCGCCTCTACACATGTCTACAGTTCAGAAAGAGTGAGGATGGAACTGATTAGCCAGACTATTTGAGATAGGTGTCGTTGACTTTTTATTCCAAAAAATTCCTATAACGATGTCCCCACGATATTCTTAATTTTGATTGTTTTTCCTTATAATTATCTTTGTAGTAACAAATTAATTTTTTTTTAATTTCAAACCAGACTATTTATTGAATTAATGCAAGGTATTGCTGTATTTATTTTGTCCTTTTGAGAAAGAGGAAAGTTAGACAAAATTGGTCATTCGCAGTCCCAGGAACCTGGTGTGGGGGAGGGGCAAGATTTTTACTGTAAGAGATGTAATGGCGCATTCAGGTGGGGAGGGTAATAATATTTTTAATTTTAATTTTCCCATCTCTCAGACAGAGTTTTTAATTAACTCCAATTACAGAGAGACGGAGGAGACATTGGCAATGTTTGAGAATTTTCACAGCAAGTGGGATTTGAACCCGAGTTGTATAGCAACTCTAGATTCGTAATCCGCAGCTTATCCGATTAGCCACGAGCCTATTATTACTATTATATTTTTGCCTGGATTCAAATTATCATTCATTAATAAAATACCATTTACATAAAAGTAAATTCTTTCCTAAATATTTCTTTGAACGGTTTTTAAAATATTTCCACAAGTCTTAAAAGGTGATTATGTCTATTTAGTCTCTAAAATTTGCCGACCTCTCTATTCAATAAAATTCAAAAAATATTTTATCGATTGCTTTCTTCTAAGACTAATAAAACCAAAACACTTGAATATTTCTAACTTCACCTCAATTTTTTTTCTGTAATAAAATAATAAATGCAAAAAAAAAAAAAAAAATATAATTATAGAAATATTTTTAAATAATTATAAAGATCTACTAAAGTTAAATAAAGTATGAATTAAATTAGCCTCTATAAATGATTTGATTGTTGAAATGGCCGCTCAGAGCGCGCTGATGACGTTTTCTCGACTGGCCAGTTGATCAACCAGTCTAAAGAAGATTGTCGTGATTTAAGCCACGCTATTGCGAAATTTATTGTGAATTTGTATTTGAAAAGTTTATAATTTGATTTTAATTCATTCATTAATATAGTGCAAATGTGTTATGTGTTTTATTATTATTTGGAAAATTAAAAATGAAGAGAGAATTGATAGCAAAATCAACGGTGAGTTGAGCTAATTTTTTAACCAAACAGTCGAAAAGATGACGACTGTTGAGTTGATATTCGATTTACTTTAATTCTTTTAACTACCTTTGACTACTTATTTTTTACTCTCTCTTACTCTCAAGAACGAAAAGAGCTAGGAGGTTGAAATTTTATATTTAGGTTAGGTACCCCTCTGGCATGTGACACGAAGCTTTTGAACAAAATTGGTCAAAGAGTACTAATACTAGTAATGTAATTAATTAAAAAAAAACCGCATTGAAATATTCCTTGTAATATTCTAGTTTTTTTTTTTAAACGTTTAGACAGCCGCTCTTGCACCCCCTTATATAATCTAAATTTAAATGAAAATAATGTGTAGTTATTTTATTATAACATCATAAAAATTAAACAGTTTAAATCAAATTTATTTTTTTTGCCATGAACAAACTGGTGATATGTGACAGATTGAGTCTCTATGTTTAAATATTATATTAAAAGCAAAAATTCAAATATTGTTGTCAGTAGAGTTCATTTTCTCTGGTTTTATCATCAGTTTTTATTTTTTCGGGATTACTAAATCCCCAAGCTGTCTTTCAAAGTGGCTAAAAAGATTTTATATTTTTTTTATCCCTCTCTACCCCTATACCCCCTTATTCTTCTGGATTGTTTAATCCTGACTTTTTTCAGAGGCAGGCGAGAAATTTATCCATGATGATCCATTTTTGCATATTTATTTTTTTTTTTTTAACGAATATATATAAAATAGGAAATGGAATTTCTCTTTAATCTCCATATATAAAATATTTTATTGGTAGCTTTACGTTTAGTTTTTGTTATATTGATGGATTATTTATTTATATTCAAAGAACCTCTCTTCTCTTTTTGTTATATCATTTTATTAAAATTATTTTAATAGATTATAAAGCGTTATATGTCATTTTATTAGCGATTATCAAACAATTTTATTGAACAAAAAAATATTTAGATTTTATAGAAATTAAAAAATAAGCTAAAAATTTTTTTTTTTTTTTTTGTTTCAGGTAAACAGTGCCATTTATTTGTCCTCTTCATGTAACTAAAGATGAATCAAATCCACTCTAACCAATATGTAAGTACGAAATACATTCCTATTCTTTCTATTCGAACATTCCACAAACCTCCCAGGATGCTCTTTCATTTTGCTTGTCTGTCTCGCATAATCCAAAGCTAGATTGATGGTGATGGAGAGAAAAACAGGGCTGCTAGGGTGTCGGTGTCGACAATTTTGAGGAGTCAATGTCGGAATAAAATAAAATAATTCATAAAAGGCAGTATTTTACTATGAAATTGTCTTTAATTTTCTCGGTATCAGCCTATTTTTCTGCTGGAATAGCCTATTATAGTCTGGGGGCGTGGCTTGGTTTGTTGAAATGGATTTGCTGTTGGATATGTTACGTTTGTTTGTGATTGTTTGTGTTTGTTTCGGGGACGTGATATTGTTGTTTCGGGACAGTTTTGGAGTCTGTGAAGTCTTTGTATTTGTGTGAGCCTTGGTTTGGAGTTTGGGAATAAGTGTTTTCCATGTTGTTAGGAAATTGAGGGCATCGTCTCTTTTGTTTAGACATTCAGGCCTTTTGTAAATTTCTATGGCTTCTCTTGTGATACGGGAGTGGAAGTTATTTATTGGTTCTATTGTTTTTGTTTGTTCGAAGTTCATAATGTGTCCTGTTTCGTTATGGTGTTTTACTATTGCTGACTGAGGGTCTAGTTTTCTTAGTGCCATTTTGTGTTCGTAAATCCTGAATTGAACTCTTCTGTTAGTTTGGCCTATGTATGACCGATGACACTCGGCACAAGGAATTTCGTAGACTCCGGGGGATTCGTTTGGGATAGTGTCTTTTGGATTTCTTATTAGGTTTGATAGTTTTTGGTGTGTGGTGAAATATATATATGTCGTAGACAGATCGTGAAATTAGACAGTTCATGAACTGTCTAGACATTTCATGAACTGCAGCCAGATCGTGTAATGGTCAAACAGTTACATGATCTGGCTAAAAATTTTAGACAGTTCATGAAATGCAATTGGGCCTTAGACAGATCGTGTAATGCTCGAGAATTACATGAAATGTCTAAATTTTTTAGGCAGTTCATGAACTGCCTAACAGCAGTTTTGCCGATCGTGTACTGTTTGTAAAGCAAATAAAGATCTCGAAAAAAGTCTATTTTTTTCAATATTATTATTATTATCGATTACTAAATTTTCCAAATCTTCCTCACTTTGTAAATCTTGAGTTAAGGTGCGCGTCTCGGAGTTCTAATTTTGAGAGGTTCCAGCGGCCACAAATTTGAAGCTATCTACCTCAATTTTTTTTTAAATTAAAGCTATTTAAAATGTCTACAACTTATAGAACCCCTTTTTTTTGATTTTCGAAAAAATAAAATTTTTTTTTTAGATTTATTGCATTAAATTACAAACAGTACACGATCGGCAAAACTGCTGTTAGGCAGTTCATGAACTGCCTAAAAAATCTAGACATTTCATGTAATTCTCGAGCATTACACGATCTGTCTAAAGCCCAATTGCATTTCATGAACTGTCTAAAATTTTTAGCCAGATCATGTAACTGTTTGACCATTACACGATCTGGCTGCAATTCATGAAATGTCTAGACAGTTCATGAACTGTCTAATTTCACGATCTGTCTACGACATATATATATATATATAAATATAAATGAACTATTTTTTTCATTGCCTAATTTGTATTAGGAAAAAATGACATTCATATTAGGGTTTGGAAAAACCGGAAAAATTTTAAAAACCGGTTTTTCGGTTTTTTAAAAAGGGAAAAACCGGTAAACCGGTTTTTAACCGGTTTTTTAAAATTTAATTTATTTAGAACGCCCACCTTTTTTTGAAAAAAAAAAAAAATAAATATTTCTTTTTTCCTTTTTTTTGGGGGGGAGGGTTATTTTTGGGGGGGAGGGATAATTTTTAATTTAAAAATTAAAAAAATTTTAGGAGTTTGGGGGACTGGTTTTTTTTTTTTTTCTATTTCTTAATTAAAAATTAAATTTTTTCTTCCAAAGGGGAGTTGGAAAAAGAGAGAGAAGGAGGGGGGGGGAGAGAGAAAAGAACCCCTTTATTATTTTTTAATTGTTTAATTGTGGGAAAAAAGGGAAAAAAATAAAAAAAAATTAAATTTTTTTAATTAGTGGAAAAAAGGGGGGGGGGGGGGGGGGTTTAAAAAAAAAAAAAAAAAAAAAAAAAAAAAAAAAAAAAAAGGGGAAAAAAAAAAGATTCATATGCTATATCGAGAAGGAGGTTTCTTTGATAAAATTTAAATATTCAGTCTATACGTAATAGCAAGGTTACATTGTCCCCACCTTGCTAGGGGGGGGGGGGCGCTCCCTTGTTCAGGAACAAAAGTTTATTTAATAAAACTCAAAAATTTCTTTTAATACTCCTATTTTTGAATTTTTTTTTTTTTTTTAAATTGTGTTTGTTATAATTAATTTTAGGACAATTGATTAACTTTGGAATATCGCTGCTGTTTGTTTGATAAATAGGCTCTTGGTGGGGAAACCTTTTGATTTCAAGTAGGGGTGGGATTTCTAAAAGAATCGACTGTGCATATAGACTTCTTTAATTAGTGTTTTTGAACTTTTTGAAAACGTGTTCTGATAATGTATGAAACAAAGAGCTAGCAGACAAACGCCTATATAAAATATAAATATTTGGTGTGACAGATTGCACATTCAACTTTCTTGTATCTTCACTAATTTAAACTTTCGATTACTGAAGATAAGAAAAAGTTGTAAGCTGTGCGACTAGTCACACCAGATATTCACATTTTATAGGTATTTTTTATTAAAAAAAAAAAAAATTTAATTTATAAACATAGAAAAATTTATATTTTGTTATCATGGCACTATTTCTCCCATTAAGCACAAAAGTCGAGCATTTAAAAAATAATTGATTTACAGTATGAATTTTAATCAAAATCGTTGGAGCTAATTTTGAGAAAAAAATGTAAAATTTTCTCGGAAATGAAATTGTCTAAAATTTGGATGAAATTTTTTTAACCCCAAAAAACCGACCCCTGAAGCAAGAAGAATCGCAGTATTTAACAGAGGAATTTGAAGGGGGTTGAATGGGATTACACCGTTTGGGGGTCAAATTTCGTACTTCAGTAAAGTACTAGTACCGATTTTTTCGCGTCTCAGTGGGGTAATTACCTTGAATATAAAATTTCAAAATTTTACTTTTTGCTTTATTTTTAACACATATCCACCCAGAGATGAGGACTCAGTGTATTTATATTAAAATTTCGACATCGAATTTTGACATAAATGCCATACTTTCTCTTTATATATTGAATATATATATATTTATATTAACATATAGACATATAGTTAAGAGAAAGTAAAATATATATTTTAGTTTTTCTAATTGTCATTAGTTTATATTGCATATTCTCAAATGAATATTAAATATTTCAAATACAGACTGACATACCATGCTACTATCTCTTTAAACGTTACAAGTATTTAGTCAAATAATACAACGAAAAGGGATTTATTTCTCTTTATTAGCGAGATTGAGAGAGAAAGTCTGTTTTCACATTGTTCACCTGTAATTTTATTAAATCCCAATGTTATTCTTTTTCTAAAACAAAACAGCCACCTGTCAATTCTATCAAACTAAGTTTATTTTAAGCGGGGATTGGAATCCATTAAACCGAACGAACCAACGAGAGAGAATCTCTCTCTCGCTTCGCACTTTAACCCCCAGAACAGGCTGACAGACAGACATTCAAACTCATTCATCTAAATCATACATAATAATGTTATATAAATATTTTAGAAGCCTCAAATGAGCAATGACAATAAAATGAAAATTGAATTAAATACTGAACAAGATGTTTAGCCATTAGTCTGATGGGATAAATAAAGAAAAAATCTGGTGTGACTGGTCGCACAGCACACAACTTTCTCTTACCTACGGGAATTGAAAGTTGTGTTCTGTGCTTGTCACACCAGATTTTTTGTGTCGACATATATTTATTTCCCGAGAGTACGGAACATTTGAATTCAGATGTAAAATTTATAAACGTGGGAAAATATTTATACTTAGTTACCATGGCAACCATTTCTCCTATCTTTTCTATGGAGTACAAGAGTAAAGTGGTCTTCAGAAGATTTCAATGACAAAATGAGAATATACATTTTAAAGAGAATCTAAAAAATAATTAATTTTTGAATTAAAAAAAAAAATCGTTGGAGCGAATTTAGAGAAAATCGAAAAAAACTGAAAAAGTGCATCAGTAAAGTACTAGTACTCTTTGGCCGATTTTATTCAAAAGCTTCTTGTAACGTAAGGGGTGTACCTGCGTGTACGTAAATATAAAATTTCAACTTTCTAGCTCTTTTCGTTCTTGAGATATTTTGTTCACAGACACATAGACAGATCATTTTTTTGGATTCAGGGGACCTTAAAAAGTGTATATCCATCAAAATCTCGACATCGAATTGTTGACATGAAACCAATATTTTCTCTCTATATATTAACATATATATGTAAGAGAAAGTAATAATGAATATATAATCAACAAAATACATTACTTGTAATTATCGATACCTCTTTGATATAGTTGTGTTTAATTTGCACCTTCTACATTTTTACACCTCCTGGTCAAGAAAGAATCCTTTGCGATAGCTTAGAAAATATCGCCCCATTGTGAGAAAAAATTTAGGAAACTCTCATGTTCTATCAGTATTTCTTTTTTTAGGGCCGATTGCTTCACCTTTAATTAACTATCTATTCCTAGCTACTTGACTTTGACTTTCGAGTCTTTTCGGTTTTAGTCATTTATATGATTAAATAACAGCGCAGATAAGGCAGCGGTATAAGGGGTGAAATTATTAACACATGCCTTGTTTATTATTTTTTTTGGAAAATTTCCAAATTTTTGTTAAAAAATTAATTAGCTATAATTAATTATTTTAGTTTTTAGTATCCCTCGGACCTTGATGTAGGGGTTAACGTGCTGGCCTTTTGTACCAAGAGTCGCGAGATCGCATCCCGTCCCAGGCGACAAAATTTGTTTTCATTGAATTTGCTACAAATCAATTTAAATAAATAGGGATGGGGTCTAAATGGCCTTCGATGCCGAAAAATACCTTAAAAATAAAAATAAATAAAAATTTGTAATATTTATTTTGGATAATTTTAATTTTTAATAATTTTTATAGATGATTCCTTTATAAAGTTTCCAAATACCACATAACTTTCCTTATATCTTAGATAGCTAATTTAGTGTGAAAAAACTCATATTTAATTCGAAGGTTAAGCGTGTTCTAGCTTACTATATAGATGATTTGCTATCGGTCGGATAAGTTCGCTAGTTGACTATGTAGAAGTAAAGCAACCCTTAGTCGAAATAATATTGCTGTATTTTATTGAACGGCCTGAATTTCAAATAATTTAAAAGTATCTTCCCTGATAAAGGAAATATATTTTAAATGAATACCGCAGATAATTATTCCATCTAATTTTCAAAAGATATTAAAGTCTGATTTTACTAAATAACGTTAGAGCGAATCAAGGGAAGGTCTTTGTTCAATTGAAACAACCAAAATACTCTACCCACACTTTATAATAAATACACACATGGTTCGTCATCTAAAGGACTTTTTAGGCTTGTTTTTTTTCTTACTTTAAAACAGAATACCGGCCCGTTAAGACTTAAAGTCACAATAGGATCGAGGACTTCTTCAATTTTAGGCGTGAGAGTATCCAGACGAATTACATCACCATAGCCATTCATCATCACATTGATAGGAGTTTTCCGAATGTTTTGAGTAGTCAGCAACTATAAAATAAAAAAAATAAATATTTTGATTAGTATGGTGCTGTGGTTTAGTAATATAGATTATTTTGTATTAGCCCTAATTGTCAGATCCGTGGATCGACACCCAGCGGTAATTTCTCTTTTTGGCTATTTAATAAATATTGATAATTAAAATTTCAAGATAGGCATTTTGAATGAAATATTATCAAATATTAACTAGGAAGAGCCTTGTTTGAAAAAGATGGAATTTTTTCAATCGACGCTCAAATAGACTGTTCATTAGCTAGTCAATATATCGTATAAGATAGCAAGTTTGCGAGATATGTTTGTGCTTAATATTGGGCAAAATTGCAGCTCCTGGAGTCTAACCAGGACCTCCACACTTTCGCGGCGGGTGTTCTAGATCGCAGGACCAAATATGATCAATATTTCCCAAAAACATTGATTGAGCTCGAATATAAAACATTAATTTACAATTTCACTAATTAAATGTTAGTGGGCCAAACAACCCGAAATCGAACCCGGGATCTCCAGCATTCGCGTGTTTTCGTTGCATCAGGTCGCCAGATAAATCTTCTACATTTTATCAAAAATTACTTAAATTTACTAGTAGTTTGAAATGCCTCATTTATAATAAAAATAGTCTAAATAAATCAGACTTGAAAAAAATGAACGATATTTTGGAAAAACTCATTTATATAATTATTAACGTCACTAACGAACGATCCAGGAAATTAGCTCTGAGAAATGTTGTTATTATTACGAATGTCGATAAATAAAGTAAAATCAATAACAAATTATGAGAGACGTGTTAAGCTGTCAGCTTTAAGATATGAGAATTCCAGGTTCGATTCTTATTTAATATCTCTCTATATTTGAGAGCGTGTTGAAATTGAAAATAAAAAGAATTTCGTCATATCTTTGCGTTTCATATACCAACTAAAATAAAAAGGTCTGCAAGCAGGTAATAAAAGATAAATGGAAGAAAAATTATAAACCAAAAAGGATTCAATTTTCCATGTTTATTCTATCTCTCTTGGGCATTTGAATGAGTCAAAACTCTTTTTACTTTCTCGTATATATTAATAAAGAAGATGGAAAATGGCTGTATCAGTTGATATAAATGGAAAGAGGAGTCAGCCAAATTAGTAGCTTCTGCGTAAATAAAACTCTCAAATTTTAGAAACGTATCGACTATATTTTATATCGCCATCATCAGACCATCAGAGCTTAAAATGAACATTGGTACATTAGAGTACAGTCAATAAATCATATACTATGCTTCGTCTTCTTCTTCTGTCCTGGCTCTTATTATTCCCGCGGTGCGGGGTCGGCGGACATTATTCTCTCCCTCCACTCCCCCTAACCAATGCTGTTGTCTCCAACAGGCCAAGCAAGCTTCGTCTTAATAAGCTGAAATTATTGAACTCCTCTCAACGTCTCTTTCAGTTTTGTGCCTTTGATATCTGTCCTCTAGCGCGTCGATTTTATTTGACTTCTCAAATTTTTAAAATATAAAAATTCAATTTTATAACGATCAAATTTCTGAGCCCGAATAGATGATATATTTATACTACAATAAATACTGAATGTATTGTTTTTGAGATCCATTGTTTGATATATGTGCAAGTGCTATTTTTAAAATATACCTTATTTAAAGAGCCTTGGTAATATCTTTAAAGTCTTTTCATTTTTTATGAATAATCTAAGATCTATTCTATTTGATATTTAATATCAAAAGAGAAATACCGAGAAGAAACGAGAAAGAAAAAAATATGAAATGAAATATTAAAGGAATATATAATCGCTTTACATTCAACTATAAAGAGTCGATGTTATTCATACAATTCAATTCTATATTGGCTATTCCGCCCAACTCGTTTTTTGCTTTTTCATCATTTCCATCTCTAATAGGCTTACTCTGCTGATATATAGATGAAAAAATCACCTTTTTTTCCTTTTTATTATTTTTTATTTTTATTTTTTATTTTACATGATATCGGTGGACAAAATCTAGATAAAAAAGAATTGGAGTGACCATTTTGAAAAGGATAGAGACGAGAGAACGTTTGCGTGTGAGAAGGCTTATTAACAAAGTTTCCACTGGAAATGCTTTTAAAAACAACTTGATACTGATATGGAGAGGAAGGAGACTCATTCAGGACAGGCTATTGAATTAGAAGAAGTGATAAAATTGAATTTGGCCATAGAATACGGAAATGAGGCAGTCTGAGAGAGAATAAGTTTAGTCCGAAATACTCTTACTATCTTCTTTTATGGGTGATTCGTTCTGGTAGACTCAGCCATACGTCATCTTAAAGTATATATTACGGTACTCTTTTTGGAAGTGATGATTAAATTTGAGTGGAGCTCGTAGCCGAGAGGTTAGAGATATTAACATTTAAAGCCAAGGGCCTATTAGGCATCCTTTGGTATTAAATAAATATGTCTGAATTCTAAATATCGTCATTAAGTATCGTTCAAAGTCGATTAAGGCCAAAGTATTCGAAGTTCCCGCAGTTGAGTTTCCCCTTTATGCTTCTCCTTTTGTTTTTATTTTCTTCCTGGCTGCATGTGACTATTGGTCATTATAGGTCTACGGACCTTATGCACCCATTCCAAAAAAAAAAAAAAAAAAAAGACTTCAGAAAAAAAAACAAGTGTGGAGTCGAGGGACCCCTGCCAGGAACGAAGTTCCTCACGCCTTTTCTTCAACTCCGAAAATAATTTAATATGAATATTATTTAAAAATTTTGGTGTGACTGGTCGCACAGCACACAACTTTCTCTTTCGTGAAGAGAAAGTAAAAAGAAAAGTATTATTTATTTTTAAAACAAATAATTATTTTATTTTTATAAATAATACTAAATGGAAAGACTGCCTTCGGCGCCTCCTTGAACCTTGTGCTCGCCTTCGGTAGATAGAAAGAAATAAAGAGAAAGAGAAGGTGGGCGTGGCCTCGCCGTGGCTTCGGCTAACCTCGCCTTCCTCCGCCGTTGCTCGGGCCCTGGAACTCATTTTTGTTACGTTACATGTTCTCCCAATTCACCCTGCGTAAGCCGCGTTAAAGTACTTCGTTCCAAAAAAAACAACAACAAATTTTAAAGAAATATAAAATATTTTTTAGAATTTCTAACAGGATTTTAAATTTTAACACTAGTATATTTCTTTCTTTTATATTTTTACTTAATTTTTTTTTTTAGATTTTGGACCCCCTTTACCCTTCCCCGTGGCCTGGCTGTAATCCTATTGCTTGAAGATCGCAGGAATGTCATAATCAAAAAAAAAAAAAAAAATATAAAAAAAAAATATATATAATTATATATTATTTGATGTTAAACTATATTTTCTCCAGTAATAAACAAAGCTTTTGAATGCCAAATGCCGAAATAGAAGTATCGGATGAAATATATTTATCCATCTTCAGTCCTTAAGGATAAATTTCATCTGAAACGACTTGGGCATTTGTTTTTTTGCTACACCTGTACTGCACTGCTCTTCCCTAATTTCTAACAATTAAGTAACCTCTCTCCGAATTATAAATTT
>JAKCPI010010673.1:0-26395 GCA_023213315.1 Euborellia annulipes
AAAATCGAAAAAATGTGAAAAACTACATCAGTAAAGTGCTAGAACTTTTTGGCCGATTTTAATCAAAGAAGCTTGTTTTCACGCCCTAGGTGGGTGTCTAAGTTAAATATAAAATTTCAACCTCATATCTCTGTATTTCAATTGGATTTGTAGCCAATCAATTGCTCGCTTGAGACTGGGTGCGAACCCGCGACCCTTGGTACAGATGGTCAACGCGCTACCCCTAAACCAAGGCCCGAAGGTATTTTATTTATTTGTAATTAAGAAAAAGTGTTTATTTATCTGTAATTTTTTCTTGAAAAATTAGAAATCAGAAATTCTCTTTCTGCTCGCCCCTTGATCGCAGGGATTTTATAATTTTATATACAAAATATTTATTAGTACTTATTATTAAGTTGTTCCAGATTTAATATAAAAAATCTTAAACTTCCAAGAATGTCCTTTTGATTGGTTACCTCAGATATCAGAGGTGTTTTCAAATACATTTATCAAAGGCAGAAGGCATTTGCCTTCGATGAGATCCGAAATAAATAGTCAAGGCGAATTTATAGCCGGCTGAAAGTTGTCAACAACCATCCTACCAATCTGTCTATCTGTTTGATTTATCATAAGTTGGGGGAGGTGTGAGTGTGCCGTGCTTTATCACATAAATCATTTGGAAAAAAAAGTAAAAAAGTATTGTATCTTCAAAACTCATTGAATCTCCCAATAAACCCCTAAGGGGGCACGGGAGCGAATTGGTTACGCATGTTTTTCCCGATAAGATGGCGTAATTATGTGTGTCATAAAAAAGTATGCCCAAAAAATCAAGTATTTCAAAAATTTGCCAAGAGATGTCAAAATGGTAGCTAATAATATTTAATGCATTTGGTTGATTTTTATTGATCTTTTAACAATAAATACTTTATAAATGTTATTATATATTATGTATCTTTTATAAAAGCTATAAATATAGGCCAAAAGGGGATCGGCTGTTAGACTAGCCTGCCATCTATTGCAAGAATGCTGAACTAATTTGACAGTTGGTTTTTAAATAAATCATCTAAGCATTTTTAAAAATTTCTTAATTAATATGTGATTAATAATAACAATAAATTCATTTTAAATTTGTAAAAAAATTAAAGATTATTGGGACAGATTGTTTTTTTGTATTTGCTTGATAACAAAAAAATTCATTACAAATATTTTTTTAATAAGTCATTAAAAAACTTAGTCCCAATAATGTGTAATTAATTCGTTTAAAAAAAAACAGCATTGAAAAAATTCCTTCGTTTCCATATCGAGTCCCACTCGTATGTTGTGGTTGTCATTTGCAGGAGGGAATACAATGTTTCCAATGAGTTAAATTTTGGAAGATTTGAAATTTTTCCTTGACTCTATAACATTCTTTATAAGGACACAAAATTTCATTTCGGAAATTCCAACGAGAAGGTGGTGGAAAAGAGCGTCTGAGCGAACGGACAGACGAACGGAAAGGCACTCTGCTTTTGGGTTAAAATAAGAAATATACTTTCAGTAATCGAAAGCTGTATACTGAACTGCCACACCAAAGAGATAATTTAAACCTTGTTAAATATTTATTACTGGAATATACATTCTAAAGAGCACATAGATTTATGAATTTTCGTTAGAGTTGATTTTGTGAAAATAGAAAATCACTCAAAAAGTCAATCAGTAAAGAGGCACTAGTTGATGGTGCTCTGTGTTATTCATGCGTACTTTCTTTTTTTAATCGAATCGAATAATTTGAACCACCCTGTACAGTATTGTTCAAATGACAATTCGAGAATCGTGAAAGATCTTTAATTACATTGCGAGATTTCTATAATCAAAATGAGGAGAAGAAAAAAAAAGCAGCCAAAGGCAATTAATTTGAGCTCTCTCGGGCCGGAGGTCGTCGTCGGCTATAGAGAAAAATTAAAATTATTTGCTCATTTCAAACCGGAAAGATTATTTGGAGTTCTTTAAACTCATTTTTGTATTATTATTATTATAACGGCGATTGATAATTATTCAGTGAAAGAGTAAGAGTGCAAGACCTGGGGATAAAATAAATAGGGGTGTTTGCTCTCTCTTTTTAGATAAAAAAATTAATAACAGGTGGGAAGGAGAGAAACACAATACAAAAAAAATTTTTTTTATAATTACGCATCCTTGTCTTTGCCAACTACTTTATAATAATAATTGAACTTGTTTAGGTGAGATGGGTGTTAATAAAAACCCAGTTGGGAAAGGCCTATCACAAACAGAGTTTTTATTAACACCAGACTGCCCGACACATTCATCTGAACTTGAATAGACTACTTATAATGCCCCTGGTACAGAGTTTGCTTCTCGCCCCAAGCGAGAAAAATTTATTTTAATTTATTTGACTACGAATAGTATTTGGTATAGATTAAATTTAATTTTGGGATAGTTGGGAAGCCTGGCAAGAGCAACAGTCATCACAATCGTTGCGGTTAAGCAATGCCAAGGGTGGCGAAAGCTCGGGATTAGTGACCCTGAGCTATCAACGTGTAGAATATAAATAAATTAATAACCCCTAAATGACCTATGTAGTCCAAAAAGGTTTAAAAAAATGTTTTTGTGATAGAGAACAGAAAAAAAAATTCTTTGGATGATGGAAAACATTTAAGCCATTTGGTATCCAAATGGCTTAAATAAAATCATCGGACTGCCTGGGATCGGAACCCGCGACCCTTGGTTTAGAAGGCAGGCGCGCTACCAACTACACCAAGCCTGAGCTTCTCATGAAAAATATAACTATTTTTACTTTGCAAAAATTAAAAATAAAAGGCATTTCAATGCATTTTAAATTTTATAATTTTAAAAATTTTAAACATTGGTTTTTTGAGAAATTTGTCACGCAACATCTCTAATTTCTGAAAAATAATTTTTTCCAATTAATTATGAGAAACATGTCATGAAAGTTTAAAAAAAAAAGATAGAGGTAAAGTTTACATTTGTTTTTATTAATCATACACTTTATATTAAATTAATTGAGATATCAAAGTTTTGTAGATTTCGGATGATAATTGTTTTGTAATTTTTGCAGGCGTGGTTATGGCATTGTTGGAATAATACTCTATTCTTTGTAACTGTGAATGTATTTGTTTTAAATAAAGGCAGGTTCATCCAAATAAAAAAGCCTTTAAATGCTTCTCGAGATCGGAGACCTTTCGTGATATTTTGAATGTCTCATTATCAGTTCTTATCGAAATATAGCAAAAAGGTGACCATACATTTCGATACGGACTGATATTAAATATATCTCGAAACGTCTCCGGACTCGGAGCCTATAAAGCAGTGTTTCCCAACCTTTTGAAATCCACGACACCCCAAAGGTGCGTTGGGAATAAAATTAAACACTAGGGACACCCTTTCTTTTTTTTTCTTCCTCCTAGCAAAACGAAATTTTTTCCCCCTTGCGTGAAAATTTTTTACTTTCTCTTACCTATGTATATATGTAAATATATATAGAGAGAAAGTATTGGTTTCATGTCAAAAATTCGATGTCGAGATTTTGATGGATCTTTACGTTTTGAGGTCCCCTGTATCCAAAAAGTGGTTTTCGCGACATGGTCTGTCTGTCTGTGTGTGTGTCTGTGTGTCTGTGTGTGTGTGTGTGTGTGTGTGTGTGTGTGTTCAATTTTAAGCATGAAGGAATTGAGCTACGAGGTTGAAATTTTATATTTAAGTTAAACACCCCCCCGGGACCGGAAAAAATAAGCTTTTAATCAAAATCGGCCAAAGAGTACTAGTGCTTTACTGATGTACTTTTTCAGTTTTTTTCGATTTTCTCAAAATTCGCTCTAACGATTTTGATTAAAATTCAAAAATCAATTAT
This sequence comes from Euborellia annulipes, assembly GCA_023213315.1. NCBI lineage: Eukaryota > Metazoa > Arthropoda > Insecta > Dermaptera > Anisolabididae > Euborellia > Euborellia annulipes. Next base: position 3,848 of record JAKCPI010010673.1, read on the forward strand.
TTTTTAGATGCTCTTTCAAATGTATATTCTCGTTTTGCTCTCAAAATTGTTTGAAGCACACTTTACTCTTGTGCTTCATAGAGAAGATAGGAGAAATGGTTGCCATGGTAACAAAATATAAATATTTTCCCATGTTTATAATTTTGACATCTTAAATTTCTAATATATTGGCGGAAACTAAATATATTTCGACACAAAAAATCTGGTGTGACAAGCACAGAACACAACTTTCGATTACCGAAGGTAAGGAGAAAGTTGTGTGCTGTGCGCCAGTCACACCAGATTTTTTACGGAAACAAAATTTTTTTCCGTAAAAAATCTGGTGTGACTGGCGCACAGCACACAACTTTCTCTTACCTTCGGTAATCGAAAGTTGTGTACTGTGCTTGTCACACCAGATTTTTTGTGTCGACATGTATTTAGTTCCCGGCAGTAGGAAATATTTGAATTCAGATGTAAAATTTATAAGTATGGGAAAATATTTATATTTTGTTACCATGGCAACCATTCCTATCTTCCTATGAAGCACAAGAGTAAAGTGTGCTTCAAACAATTTTGAGGGCAAAACGAGAATATACAGTTGAAAGAGCATCTAAAAATAATTGATTTTTGAATTTTAATCAAAATCGTTAGAGCGAATTTTGAGAAAATCGAAAAAAACTGAAAAGTACATCAGTAAAGTACTAGTACTCTTTGGCCGATTTTGATTAAAAGCTTATTTTTCCGGTCCCGGGGTGTTTAACTTATATATAAAATTTCAGCCTCATAGCTCAATTCCTTCATGCTTAAAAGTGAACACAGACACACACACACACCCACCCACCCACCCACCCACCCACCCACAGACAGACCATGTCGCGAAAACCACTTTTTTGGATTCAGGGGACCTCAAAACGTGAAGATCCATCAAAATCTCGACATCGAATTTTTGACATGAAACCAATACTTTCTCTCTATATATATATTACATATATACATAGGTAAGAGAAAGTAAAATAATTTGACCTTTTTACTTTCTCTTACCTCTATATATATGTTAATATATATAGAGAGAAAGTATTGGTTTCATGTCAAAAATTCGATGTCGAGATTTTGATGGATCTTCACGTTTTGAGGTCCCCTGAATCCAAAAAAGTGGTTTTCGCGACATGGTCTGTCTGTGGGTGGGTGGGTGGGTGTGTGGGTGTGTGTGTGTGTGTGTGTGTGTGGGTGGGTGTGTGTTCAATTTTAAGCATGAAGGAATTGAGCTATGAGGCTGAAATTTTATATATAAGTTAAACACCCCCCGGGACCGGAAAAATAAGCTTTTAATCAAAATCGGCCAAAGAGTACTAGTACTTTACTGATGTACTTTTTCAGTTTTTTTTCGATTTTCTCAAAATTCGCTCTAACGATTTTGATTAAAATTCAAAAATCAATTATTTTTTAGATGCTCTTTCAAATGTATATTCTCGTTTTGCCCTCAAAATTGTTTGAAGACCACTTTACTCTTGCACTCCATAGAAAAGATAGGAGAAATGGTTGCCATGGTAACAAAATATAAATATTTTCCCATACTTATAAATTTTACATCTGAATTCAAATATTCCCTACTGCCGGGAACTAAATACATGTCGACACAAAAAATCTGGTGTGACAAGCACAGTACACAACTTTCGATTACCGAAGGTAAGAGAAAGTTGTGTGCTGTGCGACAGTCACACCAGATTTTTTTAGTAAAGCTACATTTTACCGTACTCCGGAAAATTTTCCCGCTTACGTTTAAATCATTTAAAACATTTGACCTTTTTTTTTTTAAGTAAAACTTTATTTTTCCGTCTCTTTATTTATTTATTATTTTTTTTTTTGACGATGAAATAAAACGAGACTTGTTTTCGGCTCGAATTATAACAAGTCTTGATTTATTTCATCGTCTATCTGTATTACGGTTTTTTTTTTTTTTTTTTTTTTTTTTTTAGTTTATCTATCTATATATATAAAAATGAAATGGAAAAAATGTATGTATGTAAATATGTATGTATATGTTTTATAGAAATCCACAATTTTCAATGAATCCATTTGAAATTAAGTACACATATAATATATGGTTCTGGAAGTAACGTAGTAATAATTTGAATCTCTTAAATTTTTTGGAAAATTAATTATAATCAAATTTCTTCAATATGGGAACACAAAATCAACAAGTTGGCTGGCAAAATAGAGAGGTGATTAGTAGCTCTGAGAGCCAGCTTTCCAAAAATACCACTAGGGCGGTGGGAGGAGCTACCCAACTGCCTCAGCCAATCACGTGATTCTAGCCGAAAGTTATAAATACAACCGAGCCTGTCTCTCACGATTCATATGGGACCAAGACACAGTGAAAATCAAGTCAGAAGAAATACAACACTAGAAGCCAGCGCAAGAGATCTCTTCAAGAAAACAAAAGCCCTTTTCAGGGCTCTTTATATTCTTTGCTTTTAACAAAAATAAGTCAGATGAAATATGTTACAAGCCTACAATTCAGCGCAAGAGATATCTTCAAGCAAACAACAAATTCTTCAAGAAAACAAAAGCCCTTTTCAGGGCTAACACCATTTTTTTTTTACCGCCTTTCCTTCTTACTAAAATTATGCTCCTTAAAAAAAGTCCTTTTAAGGACTAATTATCAAAAGTTAATATGCTAAAATCACCACATTCACTTTCTCCATATTTATTTTATCAACTTTCCTTTGGTTTTATTATTAATCTTCTTTCTTTTCCTGTTCTTTTTTATTAAAATAAAATAAAATTATTTTTTACTAATATACATTTAACCATTAAAATTCACGTTTATCAATTAAACGTATTTCCTTGGCACGTTTGTTAAGCAAACGTATTAAATCACCTCCAAATATCTCGCTCATTGCCTTAAATGCTCATTCATTTTGAATTAAAAAAATATTACGGAGGCAAAAAATATTTTTTCTATTCGTCTCAAACGCATGAAAAAAACAAACTGAGGTCCCCCCGCTATACCTCCTTCCCCCTCCATTCACAATTTGCACCGAGACTGCCTCAGCCAATCACGTGATCACGTGATTCTAGCCGAAAGTTATAAATACAACCGAGCCAGTGTCTCACCCTTCATATGGGACCAAGACACAGTGAAGATCAAGTCATGTTACAAGCCTACAAGTCAGCGCAAGAGATATCTTCAAGCAAATAACAAATTCTTCAAGAAAACAAAAGCCCTTTTCAGGGCTAACACCATTTTTTTTACCACCTTTCTTTCTTACAAAAATTATGCTCCTTAAAAAAAGTCCTTTTAAGGACTAATTATCAAAAGTTAATATGCTAAAATCACCACATTCACTTTCTCCATCTTTATTTTATCAACTGTCCTACATTTAACCATTAAAATTCACGTTTATCAATTAAACGTATTTCCTTGGCACGTTTGTTAAGCAAACGTATTAAATCACCTCCAAATATCTCGCTCATTGCCTTAAATGCTCATTCATTTTGAATTAAAAATATATTACGGAGGCAAAAAATATTTTTTCTATTCGTCTCAAACGCATGAAAAAACAAACTGAGGTCCCCCCGCTATACCTCCTTCCCCCTCCATTCACAATTTGCACCGAGACTGCCTCAGCCAATCACGTGATCACGTGATTCTAGCCGAAAGTTATAAATACCACATCTTGTGGGTACGTGGATGGCGACCACGAGCTACCCGAGCTGGGACTGGCTGTCCTTCTGTTCTTTATATGTCTGTCCCTTTTTTTCTATATTTTCAACAGGCGTCAGACCGAGCGACGGGCTGGCCTGTTCTATTTCTTTCAGTCGTAAAAAACCTATTCCGCCGACCCCGCACTGCGGGAATAAGGCTAGGAAAGAAGAAGAAATATCTCGCGGCACCCCTTAGACATTTTCGCGGCACCCTTGAGTGCCGGTACACACCAGTTGGGCACTATAAAGGCTTATTTGGCCGAATCTGCTTCTATTTAAATCTAAAACTCTAATGAAATATTAATTTTCTTGAGTGATATAAGAAAGAAATTTGTATAAACAGGAGGAATAAAATGAATTCATCTTGCTCAGAGGCCCACATTTTGTGGGTATGTGGATGGAGACCACGAGCTGCCCTAGCTGGGACTGGCAGAACTTCTTTGAATGTCAGTCTCTTCCCTTCTATATTTTCAACCGGGCGACGGGCCGGCCTGTTCGGAAAACCCCCACCCCCCTCCGACAACCCCTCACCGCGGGATTAAGGCAAAAGAAAGAAGAAGAATAAAAAAAATGGATTCGTCCTTTTCTTCCGATCCACTATAAATCCTGATAATTAAATAGTTACAAATGCTATACCATAGAGACCTTTAATCATATAAATTAAATTCAAGATTAATTGTCGATACACATTTGTCAATATTGTCATTTACCAGGCGCTAAGCTATAATTCAATTTCTTTCCTGTTATAATTTATTAAGGATAGTGTTTCTTGAACAATATTTTACGTCTGAGAGGAATTAAATCATTTGTTTATTTTTGTTGCAGGGCGAGGCCATTCATCAAAGGCGAGGGGTTGGTTGCTCTTATCCTTAAGGCCAAGGACATTTGGGTACCTTAATCCATCATGAGCCTTCGGACCCTCCGGTGACACTTTTATAGTGCGCCTCCACCCAATAACGAATTGCCCCCCGTCTCTTTTATGGCGAATTATCAAATTTTTATCGAAGTATGTATATAAATTTTCTATATTTTACTAAAAAAAAAAATATATATTCATCGATGCTTACAACGATTTATGGTTAAAAATTTAATTGGGATATAAGTTTGAATTTTTTTTTATGTTGGCTTTACAAAACGCTAAAGATCTTTTTTTTTTTCTAAATAGGAAAACTCAATTAGAATTATAAATGAATAATAATTTATAATTTCAATAAAAACTTTTTTTTAATTATAAAATTTTAATCACAAATCGTAAAAGACAAGACCCTGGAACCTGGGTTGTATTTATTTAGAAATAAAAATCTGGTGTGACTGGCGCACAGCACCCAACTTCTCTTACCCATCGACAAGAGTAAGTTGTGTACTGTGCTTGTCACACCAGATTTTTTGTGTCGACATATATTTAGTTTCCGACAGTACGGTACATTCGAATTTCAAGATGTAAAATTTATAAGTATGGAAAAATATTTATATTTTGTTATTCATTTAAGGTTGTTCGGACAGTACCCCGTAAGTCATAATAGAATCTAAATTTTTTTTTAAATAAAATTAAAAATTTGAATTCCAAAATTGCCCCCGGGTTTGGCGTAGTAGGTAGCGCGCCTCCCTCCTATACCAAACGTCGCGGGTTCGGACCCAGGCAGTCCGATGATTTTATTTAAGCCATTTGGATACCAGATGGCTTAAATAGAAATGCCTCAACCCACAATAGATATATTCTCTACAACGGTTATCGTCAAAGTCTTAAATGGCCTGAGTTGCCGAAAAGACTGTGTGAATGTGTGTGTGAGTGTGAGTGTGAATGAGAAAAAAGTGTGAATGTTTTTTTAAAAAAAAAAAAAAAAAAAAAAAAATTCCAAAATTCCTTATTATAATTTAGTCGTGACCTATCATAGTTTATAATTGGATTAAGTTAATAATTTAATTACCAAAAATAATAAATGAATGACTTTCGACTTGAGCAGTATTTCACGTAATATAGAACTGGCAACATTGCATTCATCAGCTATCTATTTTATATCTTAAAAGCCTTCAATTTTATTTTATTTAATATATTACAATGATTAATGCAAATCAGTTCCAAACACAATGGACGATTTGCGAGAAAAAATATCGTAAAATGAAAAAATCTAACTGACAGCGAGAAATGAATATTATTTTATGCGATGTTGCCGGACTGGTCTCACTCTCGAACTTCCTCATTTTTAAATATTGGCGACTGTCATTTTGGAGAATTTTTTTGACTTTCTTGTTAAAATACCTTTAAAAGCGTTGGGCAGAAACTTTTGATTTTATTTTTAACGTATTCCTCGGAAGTGAATTGATAAAAATGCAAGTTTTTGTTTTTATATCTATTGCAGAGGTGGCTATATAATTCGATATGTGTGGGTTTCGTCGATATTCCCCATTGACTACATGTTAAATTTCAATTTTTCAAAAATTATTTACACGATAACCCTGGGGTCAGATCCGCTTCAAAATTTTATTTTAAACGTATGCGATAGTGATTAATAACAGGGGCGTATTTAAGGTGGGGGCCGAGGGGGCCCGGGCCCCCCCCCCCCGAAATTTCCCAAACACATATACCGTCATCCGGGGTGAGAATGGTCTGAGGGGTGAGAATGGTCGTTTTGCAGGAATATTTGAAATTAAGCGGTAGAATGTTCTGAATTTGTATTTTTGCCATTTTTTTTGTGGCAATAATGTATCTCATGTTTATTCAAGAGGTAGTTGGTTTTGGTAATTTTTTTTTATAAAATATAATAAAAAAAAAAATCGGAAATTAGGGATATTTGTTCATATTTTGTTAAGTCGGTATAACTTTGGTTGTCAAGTCAGCACAGGCTGGAAGATTATCTTAAAACGTCTCGTGGTGCACGACCAACTTGTTGGTCAACTATTGGTAACTTGCTTATTATTAATAGTAATACAGTTTAATTTATAAAAAAAATTATTTAAAAAATTGTAAAATTCAGTGTTTTTTTGGGGTGAGAATGGTCATCGAAAATCATAACCGAGTTGAGGTGGAAAACGATGAAGGTGCACTCAGACCAGAAAAGTTTGTATTAGTAATAATGAGGGGTAAGAAGAGTGTGAAACATTTTATCGGTCAAGAGATAGAGAACAGGGAGGCTACCTACAATGACGAAGAAGTCCCTATATTATTCCTGAAAAAAAGGAGAAAAATTTATCTTCCCGGACAAACCTGAGATAGCAGCTGTGGACAGGAAAGATGTCTTAAAAACCCTCTCTACTCCCACCAAAGAGAGAAGAGGATGGATTGTTTTTGATAACAGCCAATTTGGAAATGTCACAATTTCTTAATCATTTTTTTCATAGTTTTAAAAATTAAAAAAAATTAATATTATATTTTTGAATTATCAACTTTGTTCTTTCTAACCATACTAACCCCGACCAAATCCTCTTTACTTTGGACTTAAAAATAAGCAAGACCATTCTCACCCCAAATACGGGGCGAGTATGGTCACTCTCATATTTTGTTGTCATGCAGATTCCTTAAGACCTAAAAAATTTATAATTCGCAGGGTAAGTAATCAAGAAACTAAGCAATGATCCCACTTAGTTTCGTTATTTTCTGCTAAACGGTGCAAGAGTTATAAATGAAAATATGAATTTTTGACCATTCTCACCCCGCTTGACGGTACATATATAGGGATATACAGACATCAGCGCAACAAATTTTTCCACAGGATGGACAACTTTGGTTCCGCAATAATAAAAATGTTCCTCAAAAAATTTCGTGTGAAAAAAAGTATAGTTTCTTAAAAAAAATTTTCCTCAGAAAAATTTTTGAGTTTGGGCAACCCCCCCGAAAAAAATTTCTATATACGCCCCTGATTAATAACATATATTAAAAAATTAGCTTTTAATCTAATAAAGTGCTTTAATGTCCGAACAACCTTAAGCCCAAATTTCATTAAATAAATAAACAATAGTATTCTATTTTACAATAATGTATATAAATTATCACTCTGAGCATAAATATACCAATTAATTGACTGAAGATGTTTTAATAATTAGACCGAAACGTCTCCGGCTGATTGGTTAAGCATTCAGATAATTTTATTTTTGGCTGCCTCTGCTTCCATATCTCCTTTAATCAACATACACAGCCACTACTTACGTCTTTACTTTATTTATATTGAATAAAATGAAAAATAAAAAATTTCGATCCTTCTACGTGAAAGTTTAACAATTTTATATAAATTTTTTTTTTTTTATCAATTTAAGAGGAAATAAAAATCAAAGAATCGATTTATCCATCATATAAAAATTTAAAAATTAAAATGGAATCGTCGAAAAATTACATTCCCCCCTATAATTTTATGTGGTCTCTCACACTGGTTATAATCTATAATCGAACTATTTTAAAATCAATTCAATAAGTACCTCTCTGGTAAAGTGGTTTGGGAAAATTGCAAAGCAAAAGGGCAATTGTCCAAATCGACGTCGCCACTAACATTTGAAGACTAAAAGTGTAAAATATAAATAGTATTCCCCGGCTACAAATTGTGCAGGTGTCGAAGCCAATACCCGAGAGTGGCACTTAAGATCGAAATGATATCGCACGGACAATGTCCAATGATAGGGTTCTTGAGGAGTGTAATGAGCCAATCGGCAACGAGGCGGCCCTTTGTACTCCACCATCATTTGGATTCGGACCGTGGCGCCTCCTCTCTCAGGTCAATTATGTCTTCGGGAAATGCCGACTGCCCTAATATAGCGATACAAAAGGACTCTGAGGAATGTTATTACGTTTGACGAAATGTTCCACGCATAAAAGAATCTATTCATTTGTAATTTGGGAACAATTTTGGAGAGACCCCGGCCGCCGACACGTTCTCGTGACTGCACAGGCGGAAATTAATTAATCAACATTTAAGACAAAAAAAAAAAAAAATTACACCCTTTAAAATTGTAGCAAAATAATAATTTAAATCTAAAACCATAAATCTCTCTCTCTTCAATAAAAATTTGTGCTTTTTGAATGTACGAAATTAATTTTGTTTATTATGATATTTAGTCTGATCTTGGCCAGGGGCCCACATCTTGTGGGTACGACGTGGATGGCGACCACGATCTACCCGAGCTGGGACTGGCAGTCTTTCTATTCTTTGCATATTAGTCTCTTTCTTCCTCTTTTCAACAGATGTCAGACCGTGCGACAGGCCGGTCTGTTCTATTCCTTCCCGATCGTAAAAACCACATGAACCGCCGACCCCTTTATTTCCGCCGACCCCGCATCCCGGGAATAATCAGGCTAGGAAAGAAGAAGAAGATTATGATATTTAGTCTGGTGATTTTTATTGTAGTATGTAGAGTTGGCATGTAGACAAGGGCGGACGGATACAAGGGGGGTAAAGGGGGCCCAGATAGCACACATTCGTCTTATGTATGTACATCCTATGTCCCGCCACCCGACCTGTCGTTCGTCTTATGCAGATACAATTTGGGTCGCAGAACCTACGATGTAGGTACATTTATGGAGCTTTTCCTACATTCCATGCACGTACATAAGGTGTCCCGTTTAGGTCCTGTCTATGGCCCCAAAAGTACCACCCGAACAGTACCTTTATTGCGTACTGACAGGGGACGAATCTTTTTGGTCCCGTGCGCGACCCAGGAATATGATTCTACATCCAAATTTGGTCCTGCAGATTCTTATTTATTTTCATCATCTTATTTGCTTATGTTAAAAAATTAAGACTCCATTTGGCATAGGACATTATCAGAAGAGGGATTAACACAGTAAAAACTTAAATTATAAATAGTAATTAGCGTATTTTAATTATTTTTTTTTTTTTTTTTTTATTATTGTTTTTTTATATGGAAAACTTTGAAACATAAACTCCAAAGCACAAAAAGAAAAAGAAAAAAACACATTTTGTATAACAACTTTTTTTTTTTTTTTTTTTTTTTTTTTATTTGAGGAATAAGGATTTAAAATTAATAAATAATAATATTGAGATGATGGCTGAACTATTAGCAGTATGTGAGTAGAATGGCAGCCAGGAAAGAATTCAGACAAAAATTTAATCAATTTTTTATCTAATTTTTATTTCGATTGGCCACGACATTTCGGACTAAATCGCGCCCTTCCTCAGGACAATAGACAGTTAATAAAATACAGATGGGCGTATTTTTTGTTTGTTTTTTTTTTTTTAACAATATAAAAACACAATTCATAAGGTACGATTCATTGTTTCTTGCTGACCTGGAGGAAGTGCGCAATTTGCGTCGAAACGTCGGTAATCGGGAAAATAAAATTAGATAAAGATTGATTAGATTTTTGTCTGATTTCTTTTCCTGGCTGCCATCTGCTCATTACTGTTAATAAATAATAAATTATACAAAAAGATAACATTATAAAATAAATAAAATATACCGGTACATAATATTGCTACATTCATAAAATGGTCTACGACTTTTTTTAAACAAAGATAAACATACATTTGGAAAAATACTGATTAAATTTTATAATCGTTGTTTTCTTCCATAATTCTTCCGGTTGATAGAAAAGACATTTCTATTTTCTCAAGGTGATTGTTCATTTCAGCAAACATTACTTCTGTGAACGCTTTCAAAAGACATTAATTTATCTAAAAAAAAAAAAAAAAAAAATTATAAAATTATTATGAAACAATTATTTAGATATTTTTTTTGACAAAAAATTTCATAAAAAAAAAAAAAATTTTGTCACCTCATGAATTTCGTTGGAACACAAAATTGAAAAATACATCCCTTCTCTCAGGTCAAAAGCTGAATGCAGACTAAAGCTAGAAAGCGGTCAGTTTTAGCAGGCCAGGTAGGGTCTATCCCTTTACAAAGGCCATTGACATTTTTGAATACAATGACGCTGGGTTTTTCCACAAATTTGTTTTATTTTTTATTTTTTTTCCATTCCAGCTATCTTTTTGTCAATTCTAAGCCACTGTCCGCATTCCATTCGTCTAAATTTTAAAAAGCATTTTAATTAGGCGATTTTCTAATATGTTATTACAATCATCATATAAATTGTGACAAGATTGCATTTCTTCTTGGTATATCAAACGAGCTCTTTTATAAACATGCCATTATAAATTATAATTTCTTTCCCAAATATTGGGGTAAAAAAGCGGTAAGCCCTTTTTCTGCAGATTAATCAATCAAACAAGTATATGCAAATAAATGTTCCAATACCCAGAAAAATTGAAGATTTTTGGGAAGATGAAATAAAAAGACAAACTTGTTTTCGGTCCTAATTTTATTTTATCTTCTATCTATATTACGGCTTCTCTTTAAAGATTTTGATTTTTACAATAAATAATATAAATAATAAAAAATAAAACCAAACTTACCTTTTTATATAGGAATCCTAAAAAAACAATTATTTGTTCCAATGTTCATAAAAAAAAATTAAACAAAATATTTATACAAAAATTTAAAATTTGATAAATTTTATTTTATTAGGATTAGCATTCCAACATATTAATGGATCATAACTTCACATTTGTTTTGGTAAATAAAATTGATAAAAAAAAATTTTCTTTGAAAAAATTCTAAGTTTACATCCCGGAAAAGGGTCCGCTATGCGACCTACACTTGTATTTTTTTTTTCTTTTTTTTTTTTGAAAAAATTCTAAGTTCACATCCGGAAAAGGTCCGCTATGCGACCTACACTTGTATTTTTTTTCTCTTTTTTTTTTTGAAAAAAAATTCTAAGTTTACATCCGGAAAAGGTCCGCTATGCGACCTACACTTGTATTTTTTTAGATATATTTTTAATAATTTCCAAAACCCTTGAAAAACAGAAATAAATAATTTGAAAAAAAAAATTAACATTTTTTAAAAATATTCTATCTCTAAGCCGTATGAGGAACTGAAAAAAATACTTTGAAAATACAAAAATATTTTTTGAAAAAAATTCTAAGTGTATGTCTGGAATAGGTCGGGGCGGGACATCTTATGTACATACATGATTGGACGTATCCGCCATGTTGGCCCGCTTTACTAACCATTTAGGTCCAGGTACGTCTTGGCCGTAAACTGGAACTAAGCGGTAGGTACATAAGACGAAGTGTGCTATCTGGGTAATTACCCCCACCAAGATTTGAAAAAAATACTTTTTTCGAAAAAAAAAAAATTTATTTTTAATGTAAAATTTTAAAAATTAATACTTGAAAATTTGATTTGTATTTATATTCTGGCAAAAAAAGTACAGAATGCGCCTTTAAATTACCGAAATTAAGAAAAAATTGTGTGCTGTGCAACCAGTCACACCAGAGAAACACCTCTGGATCCGCCCTTGCATGTAGAGCTATCTTGTTTAAAAAAATGGGTGAGAGATATTTTTTATACATTATTTCGGTAATTAGTCACTTCAAGCCGACGTTTCGGTCAGATATACGACCATCCTCAGGGCTGAAGCGTGTGAACAAAAGTGCTCAAAAAGTAAATTATTTATTTCCATTTAATAAGAAACAAAGGCTATGTGAGTCAAGAGAAGTAAATTTAACCTTGACTCGCATAGCCTTTAGTCCTTATTAAATGGAAATAAATAATTTACTTTTTGAGCACTTTTGTTCACACGCTTCAGCCCTGAGGATGGTCGTATATCTGACCGAAACGACGGCTTGAAGTCACCAGCTGCGATTGCTCTTTCCTTAAGGTGCGCGTCTCGGGGTGCTAATTTTGGGACTTTCCAGCGGCCACAATTTAGGAAGCTATCGACCTCAAATTTTTTTTAAATTAAAGCTATTTAAAATATCTACAAGTTATAGAAGCCCTTTTTTTGATTTTCGAAAAAAAAAAATTTTTTTTTAGATTAATCGCATTAAATAAAAAGATATTTTTAAAAAAGGAGCTCTAAAATTTGATAATTATCAAATCTTTCACGAACACGAAAAAACAGCAAAAATTTTTAAATATTGACACCCTCCCGGAAAAAGTTTTCTGATCACTGCTCTGAAACTGTATATATATTAATATACGATATATCTTTTAGATTATTTGACTATAATGGAATAAAAGAAATGGATTTTTGAATTTCAATTATATCAAAGAAGAGAAAAGACTCCCTCGTCCATATTGTCTAATTTTTTTTTAACACTCACACTTTTTTCTCATTCACACTCACACTCACAGACACATACACACAGTCGGCAACTCAGGCCATTTAAGACTTTGACGATATCCGTTTTAGAGATTAATATACATATTAGGGGTCCAGGCAGTCTTATTTAAGCCATTTGGTATTCAAATGGCTTAATAAAATCATCGGACTGCCTGGGAGTCCGAACTCATGACTTTTAGTATACGAGGTTAGCACAGCTAACCCCGAGGGCCCTATTGTCTATAATTGAGCCAGTGGCGTAACGTTTTGTAGCTGGGCCTCCTCGCAAACTTTTTCGGGTAAATAAAACGCAAGTAAAAGTTTTAATTTATTCCTAAAAACAATTTAAGCAATTAAACTTATCACCTGAAAAACAAATTTATGCATTCCTAAATGCATTCATTCACTTTTATAATGAATTTTGTATTCGTTTTTCTTTAAACAAGAATAGAATTATTAAGTTATATTGATGAATTTCAAAATTTCTAAAAAAATTCCTGCATAACAAATCAAAGCAAGTGTGACTAGTTGCATAGAATTTCTTACTAGTTGTCGATTAGTATTGGCAGCGGACAAACTATTTGTCCTCTCTGTCTCGAGGAGCGGAAGTAGTGAAAAGACAAATGTAGCATTTATCTCAGTTGGACGTGGCAAGCAGTTTGATAAACATCCATCCCAACTGGATTGGCCATACAAAATTCAAGTCTTGTAAAAATGCTTACAAATCGCCATTAAGGAGTATGTAGATAGGCTGTTGGCCTGTTCTAAGATTCATGTCGTCGCCTAGCAGGCCGGGATCGCTCTATTATACATGTGTGTATTGCAGTGCATTCGAAAAGACCTGCTGCTGTAGGGGAAAGTATCACAGAAAAAAAAAAAAAAACAGCCGAGGTGGGCACTAATCAACAAGTGGAATTCCTCTAGAGCTGATTATTATTTCTCGTACCTCTTAAATGTTATATTTCCGCTAAAGAAAATATAAGACAAAGATTCAACACAATTTTTTAGTTGAAATAAAAAACATTTACATTTTTTTTCTGATTCCACTCAAATTTCCAACAATTAATTAACGTTACAAAAGAATATTTTTTTTTAACTGGTTAGACCTTTGTTTGAAAAAGATGGAATTTTTTTCAATCAACGCTCAACTATAAAAATTACAAATTTGCGAGATGAGTTTGTGCTAAAAAATAGGCAAAATTCCGCCCCCTGATTTTAAACCAGGATTTCCAGGCTTTTGTTATCCTAGGCCACCCGTCCAATCTCAAGCACAAACACATCTTGCAAATTTGTAATCTTAAAGAATATTTTTTACTTAAACTTTTTAATAGGGTCCGACCGAAACAAGATTTTCAGCCGAAACCGAAACCGAATATTCGGCTCAACCTTAGTTTCGGCCGAAACCGTAACCGAAACCGAAACTTGTATTTCCGATAAAAAAATCTTATATTTTTTTTTTTTTTTTGAAATTTTTTTCCCCTCCGTGAAAATCATTTTACCTTTTTTTAGGGAGACAAAAATTTTTTCTCCTTCAAGTGCAAATCATTTGACCTTTTTTTTTTAAGACTCAAGTTTCGGCTACATTTTGGCCGAAACCGAAACTACAGCGGAAACCATGATTTTTGGCCGAAACTGGCCGAAACCGTAACCGAAACCGAATATTCGGTCGGTTCCTATTTTTTAACATAGAATCCAGGATTTCCTGTGTATAAATATATTTTTTGCACTTTTTCTAAGTCACAGACAATATATTGTATATTGTTAATTATGAAAAGAAAAATTATCATTACTATATTCCAATCCAACCTACGGGCTTGGAGTAGTTGGTAGCGTGCCTACCTTCTATACCGAACGTCGCGGGTTCGGACTCAGGCAGTCCGAATGATTTATTTACGTCAATTGGATACCAAATGGCTTAAATAGAAATGCCTGACCTCCAATAGATATATTAATAATAAACGGTTATCGTCAAAGTTTAAATGGCCTAAGTTGCCGAAAAGACTGTGTGAATGAGAAAAAAGTGTGAGTGTTTTTTACAAAAAAAAAAAAAGAATCTCCCGAGCAATCAGCATGTGGAACGCCCCCCGGTGGCCATCGGTACTTGTAATTAAAAATTACACGAATAAAGAAATAACCCTTAAATGCCCTCGGTAGCCGAAAAGATTAAAAAAAAAAAAATTTACATCTTGAATTTCAATATATTGGCGGAAACTAAATATACAGTAGAACCTGGATAAGTTAAACCTCGCTAAGTTCAAAACCTCCGTAACTTAAAAATTTTTTTCAATTCCCTTCCCTTGAAAGCGTAAAACCCTCATTACTTAAAGAACAAACCTCTATAACGTGAAACAAATATTTTGAGCATAGCCCTCGATAACTTAAAATAATATTTTGGTGACCTCTATAACTTAAAGTATTTCTTTACATATCATCAGAAAAAAATAGTTAATGCAGAAAATCAAAAATATATGAAGCAGAAAAAAAAAAATTACTGATTTTTTTTGTAAATAAATAAATTCATTAATTTAATTTATATTTAACTAAACTATTCTAATAAACAAATAGATCAAACGAAATTCGTTTTCACTCACGTGCCCAAAGTCAATAAACCTCGGCATGTTAAAAATTATATTCAATAACCTCTCTAACTTCAACTCTCGATAAGGGGAAAACTCGATAACTCAAATTTCTAACCGTTTCCCTTGAACTTTAACTTATCGAGGTTCTACTGTACATACTGTATGTCGACACATAAAAAATCTGGTGTGACAAGGACAGAACAAAACTTTCGATTACCGAAGGGAAGAGAAAGTTGAATACGGTGCGACCAGTCACACCGGATTTTTTATTTTAATGTTCCTATCTCTCAACAGAGATTAACTCCAATTACAGAGAGACTGCTTTAAATCGTATATTTATATATTAATTACGATATACCGGGTGGGGCCAACGTGTGGACGGAAGATGTGGGCTTCTTATTAACGGATATTTTTTGAAACCTTTGTTGATCATATATGATGTGGGGCCTTTAGGCTACAAATTAAAAATATATTTCGTTCGTCCCAATTGCACTATAATAGGGTGGTCCATACAAGTTATGTTTTTAAATGGAACGCCCTGTATATTATTGCATATTTGGATTCTACGGCCAATTTTAGTAATGAGTTTATGTCATGCAATGTATTCCAAATGTTCAAACGTTTAGTTAACACGCGGGCTTTTGTAAAAACTGTTGTCTGAAAAATTGAATATCCTGCCTAGAACTCTGGGGGCCGTTTGCGAGGTTACTAACTAAGAACAGTACTAATGTAGGCCGTGATGGGTAACCCGAAACTATTCTTATGTTGGTTGGCCTACAATTTGGAAATTTCAATCATGAATAACTTGACATTTTTTCAAATGGAACATGCTACTTTTTTATCCCATGGGGACGTGGAATTTAATTATCTTTCATGATATAAGGTTGTCTATATCTATCTTGGTAGTTTTCTTATTCCAAAAAATATTGATAACGAAAAAAAAATTATTATAGACAAAATAACTGAAAAAAAATCTAAACGCAAAACAAAATCGTAATCAATGGACAAACAAATTATACTAAATATCCGAAAATGTCTTTAAATTTTTCTCAAAAAATCATTTATTTGAACTTCTCAAAGAAGTCCCGCTTAGAGCCCAAATTCGGGTTATGATTTTTCAACAAGATGGCGCACCTCCTAACCTGAACATAACCCCAATTCTTTTTCGAGAAGTTCTACTAGACGATTTTAAGAGAAATCGAAAGATCATTTTCGAATATTTGAGCATATTTTTTCCATTTATTACAATTTTGTTTTGCGTTTGGATTTTTTTTCAATTATTTTGTCTATAATAAATTTTTTTTTTTTCGTTATCAGATATTTTGGAATAAAAATGAAAAACTACCAAAGATAGATATAGACAACCTTATATCATCTGAAAGATAATTAAATTCCACGTCCCATGGGATAAAAAAGTAGCATGTTCCATTTTGAAAAAATGAAGTTATCCATGATTGAAATTTTCCAAATTGGCATGGCCAGTATTCCTCCCAACATAAGAATAATTCCGGGTTACCCATCTGGCCTACATTAGTAACATTTCATGCTTAGTAACCTCACAAAAGAACAGTCCTCTAAGTTTTATGGTTCGCCAGATATTCAATTTTTTTCAGACAGCAGTTTTTTCACAAAAGCCCGATTTGCGGCTAAACGGTTTGTTTTTAGAATACATTGCATGACATAAAGTCATACTAAAACTGGCCGTAGATTCCAAATATGCAAAAATATACAGGGCGTTCCATTTAAAAAACATAACTTTGATATGGACCACCCCTGTATATGAGGTGCAATTGGAACAAAAATATTTTTAATTTGTAGCCCTAAAGGCCCCACATTATGTGCGATCAACAAATTTCAAAAATGTCCGTTAATAAGCCCACAATCTTCCGTCCACGCACTATTGGCCCACCCGGTATATTGAGCAGCGCCGTAACTAGCCCTTGAGGGCGGGCTGGAGAGGGGGAAGCTCGACTGGGGCGCCATTTTTCGTTCGAGCTTTTTTTTTGTATTTTTCTTCGGATTTTGTGATATAAAATTTATTATGAAATTTCAAAAAAAAAAAAAAATAAAAAAAAAATAAGCCAGAGATTTTAAAAAGCTGGAGATTTCTGTAAAAAAAAAGCCGGAGAGTAAAGCCCAAGGGGCTTGATGCGCCTGGGGCGGGGAGGGGGAAGCGAGCGCCGCCCTTCGCCCCCACCTGGATACGCTACCGATATTGAGGTCCACGCATATTTATTTATACTATTTGGTATCCAAATGATTTAAATAATTTCATCAGTTGTTTGTGTCTAACTTCACTATGAAACATTCAATAATATATTTTCATATTTAACGTCTAATTGTTAAGAATGCTTTAAGCCAATAGAATTGCAAGTTGATGTCACGTGATTGTTTGTCTCCTATGCCCAGCGCCAGGCGGCTGCCGGCAGCGTCTCGGTGTTCCAGTGGCCAAAGAGCCTTCAAGCCTCTAACTTCGTTGCTCTCAACTCATCATGAAAAGGCGCGCCTTGGCTCAACCGTCATCATGGATGCTATCTCGCTCATCCATCCTCGATGTCTTTTGCTTCCTTAATTCCGACCATCCTTTCATATCTCCAGGTATTTTTCTCTTTTTATTCCTTTTCATTTATTCGATTTGTTATAATTATTGTATGATTAATGAAAGCTTCTCTCTCTCTCTCTCTTATTTAAAATTTCTCTCTCTCCTTGCCCTATATTCTTTTAATTGTATTGATATTTTAATTTAATCTTGTCATATGAGTAGATTTGAGAAGGAGATAATAATTTAAGCCATGAAGCTCTCTTAGTTCTTAACACATTTTCCCCATTCTCTTGACGAGGATGACGCCTCCCCCCTCCCTTCGATAATAGCAACCTCCCCCTCCATCATTCGAAATCAAGTCTAATAAACATTTGTTATTATCTTTTTTTACTTTCTCTTATCCTATATGGACCCTGTTATGCAATAGTGTGTCAAGCGCCAGCTACCGAGTTTTGAGAAAATCAACATTAAAGTTTTTTGTTTTCATTGGATTATATATTTTACTTTCTCTTACCTCTATATATATGTTAATATATATAGAGAGAGAAAGTATTGGATTCATGTCAAAAATTCGATGTCGAGATTTTGATGGATCTTCACGTTTTGAGGTCCCCTGAATCCAAAAAAGTGGTTTTCGCGACATGGTCTGTCTGTGTGTGTGTGTGTGTTCAATTTTAAGGATGAAGGAATTGAGCTACGAGGTTGAAATTTTATATTTAAGTTAAACACTCCCCGGGACCGGAAAAATAAGCTTTTAATCAAAATCGGCCAAAGAGTACTAGTACTTTACTGATGTACTTTTTCAGTTTTTTTCGATTTTCTCAAAATTTGCTCCAACGATTTTTTTAAAATTCAAAAAATCAATTATTTTTTAGATGTTCTTTAAAATGTATATTCTCATTTTGCCATTGAAATCTTCTGAAGACCACTTTACTCTTGTGCTTCATAGAAAAGATAGGAGAAATGGTTGCCATGGTAACAAAATATAAATATTTTCCCATACTTATAAATTTTACATCTGAATTCAAATATTCCCTACTGTCGGGAACTAAGTATATGTCGACACAAAAAATCTGGTGTGACAAGCACAGTACACAACTTTCGATTACCTTTCTAGAGAATTATGCGGATCACTCTATCTGATAGTTAAATTAAATAGTAACCTAAGAGGTGATCAGTGCTGGCTTCATTTTATAAGGGCAGGGGAGAAGAGAACGAAATTTGTGGTGAAGTAAAGGAGGAAAGACAGTGGAGCATTTCAGGATGGGAGAATTAATAATGATGTTATTGCAGATTCAAATAGTTTATTAATACATTTTTATTTGACATGGGGTTGTTTTAATATTGACCCTTCTTCTATATCACACACAGCCAATTTCCTTTGATGAATATAATTAGCATAATGCGAACTATAGAGCAAATTTCTTTTTATTGACCAGCTGATGAATTACAATCAGACAAGTTATATAATTTTATGACTTATTGTGAAATGTTTTTGAATCAGAACCAAAATCTTTTCACTTTTCTAATGCGATTTATCGCCTATTTTATTGATAGTATAAATAATTTTTTAATTTAGATATTGCCATATGATTAATGGAAGAGAGGTACGATACAAAATTATAACAAATAAATGATTTGTTGAGAGAGGTGAGGGAGGGAGATTTTTGGCTCCTGAGGAGGGCAAAAGATTTAGCTTTCTCTTGAATTCAGTCCAAAGAGAAGTGAAGCAAGTGAGAAAAAATTTTATTTATTCAGAGATTGGAGGGCGCTTCAGCTACCAGGGCCATTTGCGCCTCACGGTACAAAGGAGAACATACACATTTCATTTTGCTACAAGACGGTTACAGATTAACGGTTACAGATTAAAAAAAAATTTTTATATAATTTAACATTTTCAATTTCATAATATCACAGATAATCTTCAAATCGAAGGATAACATTATAAATATCAAGTAATTAAAAATTTGCCAAGAGATGTCAGAATGGTAGCTAATAATATTTAATGGTTGATTTTCATTGATCTTTTAATAATAAATACTTTATAAATGTTATGTATCTTTTATAAAAGCACAAAAATATATAAATATAGGCCAGATATAGGCCAAAAGGGGATCAGCTGTTAGACTAGCCTGCCATCTATTGCAAGAATGCTGATCTAATTTGACAGTTAAATTTTAAATAGCCCTCGGGTTTGGCGTAGTAGGTAGCGTGCCTACCTCCTATACCAAACGTCGCGGGTTCGGACCCAGGCAGTCCGATGATTTTATTTAAGCCATTTGGATACCAGATGGCTTAAATAGAAAATGCCTGACCCCACAATAGATATATTCTCTACAACGGTTATCGTCAAAGTCTTAAATGGCCTAAGTTGCCGAAAAGACTGCATGAATGTGAGTGTGAATGAGAAAAAAGTGTGAATGTTTTAAAAAAAAAAAAATTTTAAATAAATCATCTAAGCTTATTTTAAAAATTTCTTAATTAATATCTGATTAATAATAACAATAAATTCATTTTTAAATTTAAAAAAAATTAAAGATTATTGGGACTGATTGTTTTTTTTTTTTGTATTTGCCTGATAACAAAAAAATTAATTACGATAATTTTTTAATAAGTCATTAAAAAAATTATAGCTCGATGTCCCAATAATCTCTTAGGAATTTAATTCATATAAAAAAAACCGCATTGAAAAATTCCTTATAATAGTCTAGTGTACGTATAGACGTCACTCCTGAACCCCTTAATGTGAGTTGGGTTGCCTACTTTTCAGTAAACAAATTTATGGAAACTTATTAAAAGTTCAAACAGATTCTAAACATATAAATTTATGATTTATCCCTGAAGCTTTTTATTATTCTTATAGGATTCCAATGCTATTTTATGAATTAAATTTTTTTTTTTTATTTTGACTTTCCAAATATTTATAAATTCGAAATGTTTTGTATATTGTGGGAAATGTTTGTTTACGTTTGGTTTTATTAAATCTAGGCCTAGTTCTAGGTTTTATCTCTAGAGATATCTTAATTCTTCTATGAATACAAAATAAAGTCTTTCGAAATAAAAAAATAATAATTGTTAATTCAAAAAAATTGAAATGAAATTCAAAAATATTCCAACCTACTTTGCTCTAAACACATTAATCAATGTCATATTGTTGTTATGATTCGTGTCTCATTATTTTTTCTAGAAAGTAACTAATTTCATTTTATTAGGAAGTTGGATTAAGTCTTTATTTCAATACAACCAAAATTTCAGCCTAAATTGATAAATCTACAGTACAGAGAGGGGTAATATTAAGCACCCCATACGTATTCCCAAGTGATTGTCCCACTGTCCAGTGGCGTCATTTCAACTTTTTCTTGCTTGGGGAGGGGGATTTTTTTTTTTTCTTAAAATTTTCTTACAAATAGGTATTCAAATTTAGCCAAAATATAATTTTGTAAGGATATAGAAGCCAGGAAAAATCAAACCAGACAAAAACTAGATCAATTTTTATCAGATTTATTTGATCATCGACGTTTCGGACGCCAGCCACGCCCTTCCTCAGGACCTATGATCGATACATGTATAATTATATAACGTATCAGCCAAGACAATTATTTTTCTTCTCCCTCGTTTTCCTCTATACTTACAATCAATCGTCAAGCAAATTCAGATGGAGGTATTTCTAACGAGAAATGAAATCGTGTATGAAACAATAGGATTTCAATATGTGTCAACTGAATGAATTCGTTGGCGCTTTAGCACTTTGCAGTCAAAGAGCTAACATTTCATTTTTTAGAAATTATATAAAGGCTTATGATTGAAATGCTATTTTAAAATCATAAGACTTCTATATAATTTCTAAAAATGAAATGTTAACTCATTGACTGCAAAGTGCTTAAAGCAATGCTATCGAAGAATGCAGTCAGTTTGACACATGTTGAAATTTTATTGTTTCATACACGATTTCAATTCTCGTTAGAAATCTGTATTTGCTTGACGATTGATTGAAAGTATGGAGGGAAAAATGAGGGAGAAGAAAAATGATTGTCTTTGCTGTTAATTTATTATAATTATACATGTATCGATCATAGGTCCTGGAGTGAAGGTGCGCGAATGTCGACGATCAAATAAAGGAAAATCTGATAAAAATTGATCTAGTTTTTATCTGATTTGATTTTTTCTGACTGCTATTCGCTATCCTTATCAAGTTAAACAGCCATTTTTTCATCATCTTTAATTTTGTAGCCTACAGTATATATCCGTAGATATATTTTGAAATATTTTATATAGTAATATAAAATTTAAAAATATTAAAGCCCCCAAATGACGCCTCTGCCACCCTTTCAAAAAAAAAAAAAAAAAAAAAAAAAAAAAAAAAAAAAAAAAAAAAAATTAAGGATAAAATCTCAATGAAAACTTGTGGTACCAAAATACAAGATTCCAATTTTCAATTTCCCTATTTAATAAATAAAATGATATACAATTTAATTAAATATGAGATCGATTTTTGATGATAGATTAAACGAGCCCCTCAAATCTCCAGCCTATCCGGGGCTTCAGGTACAAGAAAGCACCCCGACGCCCCGCAGATAGCCTAGAGATCTCGGGAGCAAAGAAACTTTTGGCCTACCATCGATATA
>JAKCPI010010674.1:0-11175 GCA_023213315.1 Euborellia annulipes
ATGCCTCTATGCATTTGAGTATGTCCCTTACAGAAAGGCAAATATCTTATTGTACTAATCAAGTCATGATGTTAATAAAAAACATAAAAGTAAATTTAATCTATTTAGAATTTGAATCTTGATCGTATAAATATAATTACAAATTGGAAAAACTTTTTAAAAGCTGTTGCCAACTTTAAAATCATTAACAGTAAAAATCGAAGTATTGTATCGAGGGTATGGAAATCATTTTAGAATATTGTCCTGGATTAGAGGAATTAAAATGGATAGTGGAAGATTTAGATTTTTTATATCTCAAAATTGATTCCTGCCCAAAACACGAATCACTTCGTGTTTTCAAAATTTATTAGTTCAGATAAAGATTTTACAATAGACTCACCTACACCAAATAAAATTTTAGAAAAATTTCCAAATTTAGAAATTTTTAAATCGAATAATAATTTTTTTTAATTTATTTCTCTCTAAGCGAATTCCAACAAATTTAAAAGAATTATTAATTCAAGATCCATTAACCTTAGCATCCATTCAAAACTTGTATGAAATCTTTCCTGAGACTGACTCAATTTATTTTACAAGACCTGAAAATTCTGTTTTAGAATTTATTCCAAGATTTATACATTTGAAACATCTTTATTTAAATAAATGTACCAACCTTCAGATGATGAACGTTCTTGAAGATTGTGGGTCAAAACTGGAGTCTTTGGTATTTGAAAAAATGACGCATGTCAATTTGAGTAATGTTTTAAGGCTATGATTCCAAATTTGGAATATCTCCAACTTTTTTTTTACTCCAATGTAGAAGCTACAGAAGTTGTCTCTCATCCCAAACTTAAAGATTTTAGATCACACATAGCACCTATTAATATAATTACTCTTTTAAAAGGATTAACTTCACTTGAAGTTTTTAAAATTAACGACTGGCCAACATATTCTCCCAATGATCTCGAGGAATTAATTTCTGCATTTAAAAGAATTAAAATTTTACATATTTATTCTGAATGTAATTTCACTCAAAACTGCATTGAACAAATCATCAGACGATGTCATTCATTAAAAGAACTCGTCTTGCCTTCAGAGAATGAAGAATTTAATATCGATGATGTCGAGATATTTATTAAAAATAATAATTATAGTTTAAAGTTGATAATCGATAACGCTTATTCATATATACATAAAAGCTATACGTAATATAGGACCATTTGTTGGTAATTTTGTTCTATTGATGAAAACAAAATTCTAAATATTCAATAAATGATGGAAATAGGAGATATTAAAAACACTAGGTTTTAAATTATTTTTTAAGAGATTTGCACATTGTTTTGTATCTATGATTTTTTTTTTAAAGTTATATAAATACATTAAATATATTATTTTTTTTTTAGCAGAAATAATTTTTTTTCCATTTTTCCCTTTTTTTTTATCTTCCTTACACATTTTCAAAATGCCATGCAATTAATGGCACCGGCAGCAGAAGCGGCAATCAAATATTTTATTCACTATAGACACCATCATAAGAGGGGACACGAGGCCTTTAAACAAAATTGGCTAAAGAGTTTTAGTACTTTACAGGTGTACTTTTTCACGAATGTGTTTATTAAAGCTTTTGTGGTTTGAAATATTATTATTAGGGAAATTTTTAATCATAGACCGCATTTTTGTATTAAATATTTATTAAAAATATAAATACTGTACAGTTTATATTTTTAATAAATATTTAATACAACAATGTGGTCAGTGGCGGTCCCAGGATTTTGTCAAGGGGGTGCTAAATTTTTTTTTTTTTTTTTTCATTTAAGCCTAAGCTCTTTTTTTCTGCAGCGAAAGCAATTAAGAACTATTCTATATATTTATTTCAGCTGGATTGGTAGCCAATAGCCCAAAATTTATTATGTAGGGAAGGTGAATTTTTTAAAAATTTTTCCAAATTCGTCAAAAATCGATTTTTTTTTCTTTTTTTAATTTTTTTTCTCGTTGTGATCGAATTTTTTAGTCGAAAAAAAATGAATTTCTCAAATTTTCATTAAATATATCTCGTTGTGTAATTTTTGACGATTATCTTACTAATTAAAAGAAAAAATTTATTAAATCTTTAATATGAATATTTAAAGGTCGCTCTGTTTAAGTTTAAACGTCCCTCTCTGAACCCCTTCGCCCCTGGCGTCAAGTGGGTGAATCGAAATTATACATTTTATTCTATTTTTGACCGGTTCGAATTTACCGTTCGAAATATTAGAACTTTTATATTTTTTTTATTTTTGTTTTAATTTTTTATATCATTTTTGATAATTTCTCTATTTACGGGCTAATTATTATTATTTGAATTTTATTTCTATTTTTTATATTTTAATGGTTACATGGGAGTCGAGCTAATGATATGCGTAACTAAGTTCACCCTGCACAAGGATGGCTTTTCTCGTTCTCTTGCTCTTTACACGTGTTCAGGAAGAGATCTCAACCTGTCGCCCAGTGGGGAGACACGTGTTGATAAAGTTTTGATTCTTTCGCCCGTTTGGCGAAAGAAGAGATAAATAATTTCTCCAGTGGGAGAATTATTAATCTTGAATGTGCTGCGTGTTCTGGTGATAATATCGCACGTAAGTTTATTTAATATTTTATTAATTATTTCCCCCATCCAGTATCAGATATTAATTAGCTCGCCTCCCCTTTGCAGAGAAACCAGTCAGTCAATTTACAGTGGGTTTAGGGCAAACAGCCTTTTCACAACCAGCGATATACAGGCCTGCTAATATTATTAGCTTCGAATCGTTCCACCTTTGTTGAATCATTTAAAACGCCTTGAAACGTTTTATTGAACCCTGGCCTTGCGTTGGATTTCGGACCAGCGCTCTTGCATAAACTCCAAGCAGTTCTTGGTGTTTTAATCGGCTATTTTGATCGCCATTTGAACCTCCGATTTGAGCCTTTGTTCAAATCCGGAGCACTGGTTTACCATTTTAATTTAAAACTCTTTCGTTAATGATTTTATTATTATTTTAGATTAATTTGTGTTTTAATTTTACCCCGTTGGGCACATAAGACTCAATTAAAGAACCGTTCTCTGTATCCACGTGGTTGATACCTCTTTTGGGCCTTTGATAGTTTATTTATGTATTGAATATATATATATGAAGTTTATATATATATCTTCCTAAATTGCTTTAATACATTTATAGATGTATTTCTTTTATTACACATATTTATATAGCTTGGTTTTTATGTAATTGCCACGTGCATAAATACCTTTTAAACTAGCATCTAATCTAAATATTTTTTTATATACATTTTATTTAATTATTTTGTTTATTTTGTCTTTTTTACATTTCAATTCTTTTAATAAATTATTGTTTTGTTTATTGTTTTAAAAGCTAGTTTGATTCATGCTTTATTTATTTTATTACCTGCCCAACCCCCTTTTGTTTTTTTTATTATTTTTGTAAAGGTTCACCCAATAATTGAAAACGTTTATTTAGAGTTTTTGAGAGAGGTACGATTCCCGCATTTAATTCCGCTTTGAGTTTATTTTCTAAATTTATATCAATTATAATTTTAAATTTATAATTTCAAGTTAAACTTCGGATTTTTCTAAAAGAATAGGGTACCATATTTTGGTCACAATTCCGCTCTCAAAACTCGACTCATTTTTTTAATTCCCCGTGGGGACATTTGAATTTATTTGGCATTATTGTTTTTATTGAAAATTACAAATTAAACTTTAACACGCTCGAAAACATCGAATGCAATGCAGGAAAAAAAAAAAATATACTAGGTAAGATCCAGGTTTTTAGTCGGCCCGATCCGACACGCGGGGCCCCCAATTAGCGGGGTTTGGGAGATGTACGTTACGTCACTGATACCTTGGGTTAGATTACCATGATTTTTTGAGGCCAGATCGGGACAGAGGACTTCAGTGGGGTCTAGGGCGTATGGAAAATTTTTTGAAAATAAGGCATTGAAATTTGCGTTTTTAGCTAACCTGAGACCTGACAAATTGGTAATTTTTTTTCTTTGGTTTTAAAATATTAAATAAAACTTGAATTTTTGTCTGTCCAAAGGGGGGGGGCACCCGGGCCTCCCCCCCCAGTGAACGCTAGTGAATGTGGTCTATGATTATAAAATTCCCCTAATAATAGTACTTTTTCAGGTTTTATTTCCTCTAACGATTTTGATTAAAATTAATTAATCAATTAGTTTTTAGATGCTGTTTAAGATGTATATCCTTATTTTTAGTGCCTCTGGCGATGCCGCGCCTTCTGCAAACAATTAATCCCCGGAAGGGAAATTTGTATTCAGAGTTCGAATAACATCGAATTAAAATTGAAATAATAGGGCTAATGAGCAAGATGTATCTCCTTCGGGAGGCATTTTATGAATTGCTTAATTAAGTTATTAAAATGACCTATTGCGAACTTTGTTGAACGAGTTGAGAAAATGAACGCACAGAATTCGCTACCGGTGTTGACGATTTCGTGAAATATGCAATTTCCTTTATTCGACTTGAAATACATTTAAGAAAAAATAAATTTAATATTCTAAGGGAAGGGTAATACGAAGAGGGGGAGGGGATGTAGTTCCTTGTCTCGCCTGAGATAGCGCCACCACTGAGACTGAACAAAGATAAAATCTAAAGCACAGAGAGTTGCCCCTCCATTCTCACTTATTCACCTGTAGAGTGCTGTTCAGTCAACATCGCTATTTCTCCTGAGTTGTTTGCTTCATCTGCATCACCATCTCTAAACCACGAGATTTTGTTTATCAACGTTTCAACTGAAAGTAAGTACGAATTTGAAATAAATTCATTTTATATATGTATAGGAGGTACAAAAATTAAAACATACAATTTAATATATACCCATTCATGTTTTTATCCCAGGCAGCATTTTTTTATTTTACTAAAATTAAATTTTATCAACTTTCAAATAACATTTATTATTTCAACTGCTATATTTCCATTTTATTTTATTTTAATATTTTGATTAATATAACACTTTAATGCTCTCCGAAAATACAGTTAAATAAATTGCCTTTCAAAAAATTAAAACACATGGTCTCATATTTCAATATATTATATATAGTTAAATATTTTTCGAGATCTATATATTTGAATAAGATAAGAAAAATATTTAACTATAACTTAACCCCCGGCCCTCAGGGCTTTGCTGCTTACAGTAGTGTGTTAGAGCAGATCTGTCCCTCTACTGGTTTAACAAGCGGCGTATAAGTGGAAAATTTTTCTTTAAAGTTTTTCACTTTTTCGTTACGAGTTAGTAACTTGCGCGACTAACTGCATATAAGGGGAAGTGAGTTTTATTGGTGCAGGTCGAGGGTCCGGTGGCCTGGTGCAATGGATAGCACGCCTATGCCCCGGAAAGGCGGAGATCCTGGGTTTGATTCCCGGGGGCCATGGGATATTTGGCCTCATCAATAAAAAACACTCACATGTCTTGATGAATATATTATATATATATTAATGATTTGGTACAAAAATTAAACAACGTCACCAGTTTAAATTTAATTTATTGTTTTATATTATTTAAATGGTTATTTACAAATATAACTTTTGTAAATAAATAAATAAATTTTTAAGAAACGGTGAAAATCTTTGGTCGTAGAAAACGATCTAATCTGCTAAAAGTTTAAAAATATTAAAAATATTCCACTTGACAACTATGGATTGGGTGGTCCGATTGTCTGTAGGGATATATTACACTATACTTGGAAGTGAAAACGTATATATATACGATGACATGGAGTATCGTGTTCTGTATAAGCAAAACACAAACAGAGAAAAAGTACGAATCAATCGAAAACACTAATAAATTATTGTTTTGTTTATTGTTTTAAAAGGAAGTTTGATTCATGCTTTATTTATTTTATTACCTGCCCAACCCCCTTTTGTTTTTTTTATTATTTTTGTAAAGGTTCACCCAATAATTGAAAACGTTTATTTAGAGTTTTTGAGAGAGGTACGATTCTCGCATTTAATTCCGCTTTGAGTTTATTTTCTAAATTTATATCAATTATAATTTTAAATTTATAATTTCAAGTTAAACTTCGGATTTTTCTAAAAGAATAGGGTACCATATTTTGGTCACAATTCCGCTCTCAAAACTCGACTCCTTATTTTAATTCCCCGTGGGGACATTTGAATTTATTTGGCATTATTGTTTTTATTGAAAATTACAAATTAAACATTAACACGCTCGAAAACATCGAATGCAATGCAGTGTCAAATAAAAAAAAATTTTGAGCGACCTTTAAAAATTAATATTTTAACTAGGTAGAGCCTTGTTTGAAAAAGATGGAACTTTTTCAACCAACGCTCAAAAAGACTGTTCGATCTTTGCGAGATCGATTTTTGACAAATGTAAAATTTTTAAAAATTTTGAGCGACCATTAAAATTTTTTTTGTTAAGTCTTTTAAAACATCTAATCTTCTAAAAAATCTATTTTGTTTTTGCTTTCTTTGATGCAAATACTTTGATAGCTAAATATCCTGAATATTCATACCTTGGGTTAGATTACCATGATTTTTTGAGGCCAGATCGAAACAGAGGACTTCAGTGGGGTCTAGGGCGTATGGAAAATTTTTTGAAAATAAGGCATTGAAATTTGCGTTTTTAGCTAACCTGAGACCTGACAAATTTGTAATTTTTTTTCTTTGGTTTTAAAATATTAAATAAAATTTTTGAATTTTTGTCTGTCCGATGGGGGGGGGGGGCACCTCTGGGCCTCCCACCCCCCAGTGAACGCTAGTGAATGTGGTCTATGATTATAAAATTCCCCTAATAATAGTACTTTTTCAGGTTTTATTTCCTCTAACGATTTTGATGAAAATTAATTAATCAATTAGTTTTTAGATGCTGTTTAAGATGTATATCCTTATTTTTAGTGCCTCTGGCGATGCCGCGCCTTCTGCAAACAATTAATCCCCGGAAGGGAAATTTGTATTCAGAGTTCGAATAACATCGAATTAAAATTGAAATAATAGGGCTAATGAGCAAGTTGTATCTCCGTCGGGAGGCATTTTATGATTAGGGTAATTAAGTTATTAAATAGACCTATTGCGAACTTTGTTGAACGAGTTGAGAAAATGAAAGCACAGAATTCGCTACCGGTGTTGACGATTTCGTGAAATATGCAATTTCCTTTATTCGACTTGAAATACATTTAAGAAAAAATAAATTTAATATT
The DNA here is from genome assembly GCA_023213315.1 of Euborellia annulipes. Lineage (NCBI taxonomy): Eukaryota > Metazoa > Arthropoda > Insecta > Dermaptera > Anisolabididae > Euborellia > Euborellia annulipes. The sequence goes on from JAKCPI010010674.1 coordinate 7,192, forward strand.
CTAAGGGAAGGGGAATACGAAGAGGGGGAGGGGATGTAGTTCCTTGTCTCGCCTGAGATAGCGCCACCACTGAGACTGAACAAAGATAAAATCTAAAGCACAGAGAGTTGCCCCTCCATTCTCACTTATTCACCTGTAGAGTGCTATTCAGTCAACATCGCTATTTCTCCTGAGTTATTCGCGTGATCTGCATCATCATCTCTAAACCACGAGATTTTGTTTATCAACGTTTCAACTGAAAGTATGTACGAATTTGAAATAAATTCATTTTATATATGTATAGGAGGTACCAAAATTAAAACACACATCATTTATAAATGCATTCATGTTTTTATCCCAGGAAGCATTTCTTTTATTTTACTAAAATTAAATTTTATCAACTTTCAAATAACATTTATTATTTCAACCGCTATATTTCCATTTTATTTCTTGATTTTTTTAAATATTTTGATTAAAAACAAAATTCATGGCTTTCTGAAAACTGAGTTAAATAATTTGCTTTTCGAAAAATTAAAACATGTTCACATGTTTCAATAGGTCATTTTGATAACTTACCTACCCCAACATTAAAATAGCAGCTGAAGGAGAAAGTTTGCTATTTCGCCCATAGGCTTTACATTGAAACGCTTTTAAATCTGGCTAATTAGCTTAGAAATTTTAATTTTTTTAGCTATTTGATTAAATATTAATATAAAATAGGATCATTAGATTTATATAGGTGCTTATTTATCCATAAACAAGTTTAATTTGATGTGATTTAAAGGTAGAACAATTTTCTTAGGTTAAGGTGAAAATTTCTAATTTATCTATTTTTTTCCTTATTTAATATCTTTTGGAAAATCTGTCTGTTAATAGCTATTAAAAAATAAATAAAGACAAGGAAGGATGGGTTTTTATAAAATTACAACAGGAAATACCTGATATAATGTTTGTATTTATTTATTATATGTACATTTACCTTATAAAGATCTATGAAATAATGTGTTAAAACATATAATTATTATTTTTATAGGCCTATATTAATTTAATATAGAGAGATTAATATAAATATTAATTTAGTTTATCTGTTTTTTTAATCCCAGGAGTTTATTTTGCCTTCCCTCAGGTATATATGAGAATCTATAAGAGTAACTAAAAAAAAAACAACTAATTAAGTAATTAAAATTTTAAAGTAGAAATATAAATGATTTCGAAAATAATGAATAATTGCAATGAATGGAAATAAATATAGGTAAATGTAGAATGGGTGGTTGAATCATATTTGAAATAAGAAAAGAAAACATACCTTTAAACCCTTCCTTTGTTGTTCATATCGCTGTCTTTTTTATTTAAATATGTTTATTACTTAGATTATATCCGTTTATTTTAATTATAACACATATTCAAGCACTATTCAAGCCAGGAGAGGCCCACTTGTCACTTGTGAGATGTTTCACCTTTGTTGATTATCCTAAATAATGTTTTGAATCATTATATGAAACAAAATAGATATTTTTATTTGTTATTTACCTGAGATAAAGTGTTTAAAGTGTATTTGAGCTTCGTTTCAGTCAAATTTCTTGTTGTTATTGAGCATAACCTCTGATACCGACAGTTCATTCAACTTATTTTATGTTTAAAATTTAATTCTGTAAAGAATCTGTACTTATCTTGATATCCTTTACGAACCCAATTGATAATATCACAAAATTTTGCCATCTTTGAGTATTTGGAGAGCCTAAATAACTCAAAAATAAACATTATTATATAAATCCCTATGTAAAAGCATTGAAGTTTGTCCTTCAGCTGCTAATTTCATGTTGGGGTAGGTAAGTTATCAAAATGACCTATATATTATGAATTGGTACAAAAATTAAACAACGTCACCAGTTTAAATTTAATTTATTGTTTTATATTATTTAAATGGTTATTTACAAATATAACTTTTGTCAACAAATAAATCAATTTTTAAAAAACGGTGAAAAACTTTGTAGAGCAAGATCCCAGAGCCCCCAGACAATACTCATTTTCTCACAAATAAAATGTATGGGATAAAGTAGTGTTAGTTCGTACTTTGAGTGTAAGCATATTTGCAAATTTGGGCCGTGGGCCAATTTATAGGTAACCAAGTGCCAAACATGAGTAAAAATAGTACTAACTATACTTATTTTCTCATTCTTTATTTTTACGTATATTTTTAGAGAATATTGTTAAAAGTTAATAATCAATACTGCCAGACACTTACCATGGGCCATAACTCTTGCCAGACGCTTCAAAGTTACCAAAAAAATTATGTAACTATACTCATTTTCTCATTCTTGATTTTTATATATGATATTCAGGGAACTATTTCAAGACTATATGTAAGCTGCCAGACCAATCGGTTGGGCCAAACATCACGCCAGACATAGATAAAGTGTCGCTAAACGTCTGAGAGCGAGCATATTCATATCTTTTTAATGAAAGGTCATTTATACGACCAATTCAATTCAAAAATATTTCTGTTTTTTACTTATTAAAAACCAATAAACTACTATTTTATTGCAGTTCGTTTGTTCATAATTTTCATTAAGAGTTCAAAAGTATTAATATTTTATTATTCTTTAATTGACGTTTTAATTGAGCGTTAAAATATTACTTATTTTTTACTGAAGCTTTCCATTAGACCATTATTAACATAAATTTTATAAAGCTATGTATGTTAAAAAACTATCCACATATCCTGCTCGCGCTCAGACGTCTAGCGACACTTTATCTATGTCTGGCGTGATGTTTGGCCCAACCGATTGGTCTGGCAGCTTACATATAGTCTTGAAATAGTTCCCTGAATATCATATATAAAAATCAAGAATGAGAAAATGAGTATAGTTACATAATTTTTTTGGTAACTTTGAAGCGTCTGGCAAGAGTTATGGCCCATGGTAAGTGTCTGGCAGTATTGATTATTAACTTTTAACAATATTCTCTAAAAATATACGTAAAAATCAAGAATGAGAAAATAAGTATAGTTAGTACTATTTTTACCAATGTTTGGCACTTGGTTACCTATAAATTGGCCCACGGCCCAATTTTGCAAATATGCTTACACTCAAAGTACGTACTAATACTACTTTATCCCATACATTTTATTTGTGAGAAAATGAGTATTGCCTGGGGGCTCTGGGATCTTGGACTATTGGTCGTAGAAAACGATCTAATCTGCTAAAAGTTTAAAGATATTAAAAATATTCCACTTGACAACTATGGATAAATTTGTCAACGGTGAATTCTCTCGATGCAATAAAATTATAATAAAATTGCACCAGAAATTTAATTCGATTTTTAAAATCAAATGCTATTTTTCAAAAGAGAGGAAAAAAACATTCAAGTATTAATTCTTAATGATAAAGAGATTCTTCTTTGTCCAAAAATCTTTTTCAAATTTAAGCCCTTAAAAGGTCTTCAAATATTTCTAAAGAAAAAAGGGAAAAAGAAAACGAACAGGTCAAAGAATAAAGAGAATTTTTTTCTATTGAAATTCAATATCAGGCCGTTCTTCAAATCTTCTTTTAAAATAAAATAATATAATTCGAAGAGAAGTTGCTGTTGATGTTATGGAATGGAAAAGAACAAGTACAGGTGCAGCAAATGAAGAGAGCCTTTGGATGCTAAATGCCGTTTCGGACAAAATTTATTTGTCCATCTTCAGTCCTCGTTGGCTTATAAATTAATTAGGCACAAAGTTGTCATTGTTGTTTAGGCACGAATTTGTGCGCATGTATATTTTTATAAAAATAGGCGAGTGTCAATGTTTCGTGAGTGTCTATAAGATAGGTTATCTTATAGACACTCACGAAACATTGACACTCGCCTATTTTTATAAAAATATACATGCGCACAAATTCGTGCCTAAACAACAATGACAACTTTGTGCCTAATTAATTTATAAGCCAACGAGGACTGAAGATGGACAAATAAATTTTGTCCGAAACGTCTCCTTTTTCGGCATTTAGCATCCAAAGGCTC
>JAKCPI010010676.1:0-12782 GCA_023213315.1 Euborellia annulipes
CCCCCCAGAAAGCTCCCTGCCCCAAGGAAAATTGAGAAAATATGGGGCCTTCCAGGGCCTTCTTCGACACAGCCAATAACAAATTTTTTAATGGTTATTTAATTTGTGAAATAAATAGGGATATCTGCGGGGTTTCTATTTGCAGACCCCACTAAAATTTTTAGCATTTGAATCGTTTGATTCCTGACCTTGAAATAAGATCTATGAACACAAATGTTCCGTGACACACGAAATAATATCCAAACAACCATTGCAATCGAGATAGAGGAGGGAGAAATTAAAAAAAAAAAATGAATCATTTCGCTTGATGTCACTTCCGTCGTAATTGAAATAGAAAATAGTTATATATTCGCAATTGCTGCTAGTTGTTATTTGATCACATTAGAAAAAAAAAAGATGAGCAATTGCAAAGAATGTGGCACTGCTGCATGTTGTGAATCCACCTTTCATATTGTAGATATAAATTTCGAATATTGTTGTGTCGAGTGTTGGTAAGTTACAATTATTATTTATTTATTACTTGCAATTTTATTTTAAATTGATAGTGAGAACTCATTGGGTGTTAGTCGCTCTACTACTAGCTCCGGTTGGAGTTAATGAATATCATTTATTCAAACAATCTTTAGTTACTTATATTTTTTTGATCTTTCTCCAAATAATCCTTCATTATTGGAACGAAGTTCTTTAACGCGGCTTACGCAGGATGAATTGCATGGGCGTAACTAGGGGGTGGGGGGCCTGCCCCCCCCCCCCCAGAAAGCTCCTTGCCCCAAGAAAAATTGAGAAAATATTGGGCTTTCCAGGCCCACCGGAGGATAGCTGGTCCCATGGCCACGCCCCCCCCCCCCAGTCAAATTCTCTAGTTACGCCCATGGTGGTCTTCAAACAATTTTGAAAGCAAAATAGAACAGCATCAAAAAAATAATTGATTTTTGAATTTTAAGAGAAAGTAAAAAATTAATATGTCAAAATAAATTTGGAAAATCGATTTTTAATCATTTTCAGAACGTTTTGAGACTAAAATTTGATTGTTTTTGCTTGAATATTTTATATACCAAGTTATTCAATCAATATCAAGGCCTAAATGTGTTTATTTAATTAAAAAACAATAAATTAGGATAATTAGAAAATGAATAAAATTTGAAGATGTAAAAGGCAATAAATAAACCCCCATTTTATGTGGGCGTAGTTAAATAAAAAAATGTCTATATCTTTATAATTGATTGAAAAGACCAGTTTTGCATTTTTCCACAAATCCAACGACAAATAAGAGAGATAGAGAGATTTTTTGAAAAGCGAATGTGCGCGTGAAGAAAAGCCTAGACGAGAGTGAAGCGAGGCTCCCTGGCTGCACTCTGGGCGCAGATCGAATTTGAAAAAACAAATTGATGCTCTCCCAGCATTTGAAATTATCATTTAATTTCATCGTTTTATGCTTTTATAAAATTGTATTCGATACTTTATAACTATAAGAATAAAAGAATGCATATTTATCTATAAAGAATTCAATCCTTTGAGAAAAAATAAAATTTCAAAATATTTTGTCTTCAATCAAAGAGATTTCTCATAAATATATTAAATAATAAAATCCATCCCTTAAGACCTTTAATTCAGTGCTTGTTAAACTTTTTTGAGTCGCGGCCCCGTTGGAACCCTCACGGACCCCCTTTTTTTTACATTCTCTTGCCTATGTGTGTTAAATTTTAAGCATGAAGGAATTGAGCTAGGAGGGTGAAATTTTATATTTAAGTTAGACACCCCCCCTGAGGCGTGGAAATAAGCTTTTAATCAAAATCAGCAAAAAAGTACTAGTACTTTACTAATGTAGTTTTTCAGTTTTTTTCGATTTTCTCAAAATTCGCTCTAACGATTTTTTTTTTTAAATTAATAAATCAATTATTTTTTAGATGCTCTTTCAAATGTATATTCTCATTTCGCAGTTGAAATCCTCTGAAGACCACTTTACTCTTGTACTTCATGTGAAAGATAGGTGAAATGGTTGCCATGGTAACAGAATTTAAATCTTTTACTTTTTAGATTAAAATTCATATAAATCAATTATTTAGATGCCCTTTTAAAAAGTACATCAGTAATATTTTGTGAAAATTGTTTGAAGTACTCAAATCATTTCATCTAAATTAAATTTTACACTTTGATATTTAACTACCCTACAAGTAATACAAGATGGAAATATCGCTTGTGTTCAAATAAATATGACAACCATGTAATGATGAAGAATTGAAAGATTTTACATCTAAATAAATATATAACTATCATTTATTTGGCAATATTCTCTGACTGCTTAATTAATTACTTTTTTTTTCTTTCAATTTTTATAATTCTTCCAAATGTCCAAAAAAAAAAAAATTGACTTAAAAGCTATTAAATTATTATTTTTAAAAAGAGAAAGAATATTTCTTAGAAACGAGGGGGGAGGGGCGCCTGGCGACAATCAGAGCGGAGGGGTGGGGGAACCTGCAACTCACGACCCTCCCCTCTTTTGGCCAAATCCAGAGCCCGAAAGGAAATGAATAAAAACTTTGATCACTTAGATAATTCAACTGTCTATAACTCGGGAACGGCGCATCCAATTCGCATCGGATTTTTTGTAATGAGTTTAGAATTTCCTAGAGAATATTCACATGGAACTAAAATTGAATAATTAAGAATATATTTTTTTTTTAATCTAACTATTCGTTCAACCAATCAAATGATAGTAAAAAGGATCATCGTTCTATATTCTCTGAAATTTTCCCTTTTATCTTTTATCTTTCTCTTTCTTTTTATATATATACTAGACGCAAAGCCCCGCCTTCGGCGAACTCTCGTCTAGCCAGGGCTGCGCCCCCTGGACCCCCTGCTCGCCTTCGGCTTATAGGCCTATACATGCCGGTACATACATTTTCCCTTTTCATTTTTATATATAGAGATTATTTTAAAGGTTAATTATTCATGAATTTAAGATTTTAGAATCATATCCTTTCCGGGACTCTCCCGATACACAAACAAAAAACTTACGCCGATATTTTAGAATTAAATGTAAATAAATAAAAAAATCGTAAACATGGGTAAATATTTATAGTTTATTACCATGGCAACTATTTTCTCCTAATTTTTATTTTTCTTATTTTAACGGTTAATTACTCATTAACTTATTGTTATTTGTGAAACAAAACCTGTCCGGGACTCTCACAAACATACACAGAAAATTTCATCATAATTGGTTCAGTCGTTTAGGAGGAGTTCAGTCACATACACACGTACAGAAGAATTATATATATAAAGATAATTCTTCTGTACGTGTGTATGTGACTGAACTCCTCCTAAACGACTGAACCAATTATGATGAAATTTTCTGTGTATGTTTGTGAGACTCCCGGACAGGTTTTGTTTCACAAATAACAATAAGTTAATGAGTAATTAACCGTTAAAATAAGAAAAAATAAAAATTAGGAGAAATAGTTGCCATGGTAACAAAATATAAATATTTACCCATGTTTACGATTTTTTTTATTTATTTACATTTTGAATTCTAAAATATCGGCGTAAATTTTTTGTCTGTGTACCGGGAGAGTCCCGAAAAGGATATGATTCACAAAAAATCTTAAGTTCATGAATGATTAACCGTTAAAATAATCTATATATTATAAAAATGAATTGGGAAAAATGTTTGTATGTACCGGTATGTAAATAAGTAGGCGAGCAAGGGGGTCCAGGGGGCGCAGCCCCTGGCTAGACGGAGAGCCCCGCCGAAGGCGGGGCTTTGCGTCTAGTCTGTATATAAAATTTTCAAATAGTTTTTTTTTTTCTCTCTTTATTAGCAATCTCCGCACTCCCAATTTTTATTAAATAAACGAATATTATATAAATTTTAAATAAATACCTCAGGGGTTGTCCACATATTACGTAACGCGTTAGGGGAGGGAGAGGCATGGGCGTAACTAGGGGGTGCCGGGGGGGGGGGGCATGACCCCCCCAGAAGACTAATGCGACGTTTACTCCTGACCTGGTGGCTTGCGCGAATTTAATTTAATTGTTTTTTTTTTTTACTTTCTCTTACCTATATGTATATGTTAATATATATAGAGAGAAAGTATTGGATTCATGTCAATTCCTTCATGCTTTAAATTGAAGCCAGACACAGACAGACAGACAATGTCGCGAAAACAACTTTTTTGGATTCAGAGGACCTCAAAACGTGAGGATCCATCAAAATCTCGACATCGAATTTTTGACATGAATCCAATACTTTCTCTCTATATATATATTAAAAATGCGCTTAAATTTTATACGTTGTTTATTCAAATAATCATAAAGCAATTTCGCTTACGAATTATTTTTATAAAAAAAAAAAAATCAAAAAATTTTCAAATTATTCCGTTAGATATAAAAATCCAAAAAATATAGATAAGAGAAAGTAAATACGTAAATTCGCTTCCTTTCATATATTGATGTAACTCTCTATCTATTGTGTAGACAAATCCGGTGATTTTATTTATTGATATTTTTTATTTTAAATATTACAATAGTTTATTAATTTTTATACAATAAAAATTGTTTATATAATGAGGGATAGGAGGAAAATTAGTTGATATCACATTTATATTATTCTATTCAATTATTTGACTTTTTTGCTTGCTTTCAGAGAGCCTGCAGGGGGTTGGAGAAGGGGAGGGGGGGGCTGCTTACAGGGAGATGATTGGCCAACAATTTTAGCATCAATGTTTTTGTTAGGAGTGTCAGACAAAGGAAAAATAAAGAGAAAATTTAATTACCTAATGCCCATTTGCACCAACACATCTTAGATCTTAGGCTGGTCGTCCTCTGGAAGCGTAACTAAACGCGCTTGCGCTACAAGAGCGTGAACAAAGGTCGCGACAAGGGTCGTACATTGCCCGCGACTTGGCGCTGCATTTGATATAAAATATCTTATGCATTTCTAAGCAAATTTAAAACAAATCCATATAATTTTAATAAATAATAAACCAAGATAAAAATGTCGAAATTTATTTATTTTGGCTAAATTTTTAAAATAATCTTATTTTGTCCCACAAATTGAATATCGACATTTTTGTCTTTGTTTTATTTAACCCATATCAAGCCACTGGTGCGTTTTCGAACCAGTACCTAAAAAAAATTTTTTTCTCAATAAGTATCTTAATGTTTTGGTTAATTATTTTTTTATACATTATTTATGATATATTCTTGCCTGCTAATGAGAGAAAATGCTGAATTTTACAGTCTTTTGCCGGGTTGCAAGAACGTATTTAACGGTTCGTTAAACGCTTTTGTTGGTTTAAACCTTCCGCTAAATAATTTTGGGTTGCAAGAACGTATTTAAAGATGATTGGTTCGTAAAAGTTGTATTTAAACAAAAGGTTGAAATTCGGAGCTTTAAACTATAAAGTATCCACTAACCTGATTAGTTTCATTGAAATAAATAAGAATTTGGTGACTATATTATCATGCGAGAGAGGTAAGATAGAAATACATTAATTTAATTGAGTTTTCTTTAGTTTCTGAAACGTTTTAAGCGATATTATTAATTATTATAGATTATCATTCGATGAAGAGAAAAAGTGAGGTTATAGTATATTCCCAGTTTCTTTATAATTTAACATCTGAAAGTCAGAGCAACCAACGTGATTATTATTTTTATTTTACGATATTTAAATATTTAAACATTTTTTGTTTTGTAACCTAATATTAACAATTAAAATTTAAAGAATACAAATATAATTAATATTTTTATTTCTTTTATAATTTTGGTACTATTATAAATTATACAATTTGACAATGCGCCCTTGCGGTCAACTGGGCCAACTACATAGAAAGCAGTCATTTTCTGTGGCCCAATTGTTTTGCATCTATCTATATATCTTAACAGTAGGGAATAGTTAACGGTTCCTTTAAAGCGGCTTTAGCAACAGCCTATAATTTTAAAGCCCAAAGCGATGTTTACTAACAGACTTTTAAATGTTTACAGAACTGTTTTCTTGCAACCCGGCATTTACATATTAAATAATTATTTAAATTCGAAGGGTCAAAAAACACCAAACTTCAAAAATAAATATTTTGTATTAAAAATTTTTTTTTCATTTTCATTCTTTATAAATTAGATTACCAATAAGATTACTTTACTTAGCTAAACGATACATAATTTTTTTTTTCATTACTATAGCCGATATTCAATGACAAATTAGAGTGGTGCGTTTTCGCACCAGTGGTAAGAACCATAAACTTTTTACTTATATTATCTGAATGTTTTTTCATTGTTTTTTTTTAATTTTTTTTATTTCAAAGGCTTTTTCGGCATATTTAGGCTATTTAGACCCCGTCCCTATTTATTCCAATTGATTGGCAAATCGAAATAAATTTTTGTTACATGCATCATCCCGTCCCCTTGATCCCTACTACCTATGGTTATTGTTTATATATGGGTTATTACATTAGTCCGATTGAATGACAATACTGTTGTAACTGTATGTAGTAATGGCTACAATAATGAGCCCCTAAATACTGTAAAGAGATATTATATGTTGGGACATCGAAATCAGAAGGAAATATATCTCAACCTAATGTTATTTCAAAATATAATTTAGGAATGGAAAGGGTGGATTTACATGATAATGGGGTTGAGAATTACCGATGAAGGATATTCACTGGCGTAACTAGGGTGGTCCCCCCCCCGGGGGGGGGCAGAAAGCTCCCCGACCCAACAGAAATTGAGTCAATATGGGGCCTTCCTGGTCCCCCGGAGAATGGGTGGTCCCATGCCTCCCCCCAGCGAGGATGGCTGGTCCCATCGCCCCCCAGCCAAATTTGCTAGTTAAGCCCTGGGGATATTAGGTAAAAAATAGTGGTGGCATTTATTTTTAAATACCTTAGATAGCACCATGGTAAAATGTTGGAAGCTATATAAAGTGCATTCCATCAACATAGTACAAGTTCAATTGATTTGAAAATGAACTTTGGGTTATTGCAAACGAGCAGAAAGGGCGAAAGAGATGTAAAGTGTGTTATAAACACACTGTATATGAATATACAAAATGCAAAGTACCGATTCATATAAATTGTTTCGGCAAATTTCATAAAAAATAAAAAAAGTAAAAAAAAATTATATCCCATATTATGCCAATGGTGCGTTTTCGCACCAGTGAAAAAAATTGAATAATACATATATATTGTTGAACAATTTTTATCAAAGGTTATGTAAAAATCTAATAAGAACCTATGTAAATATATTATGTGAAAAAATAATAAAAAAATTTAAAAATAAAAAAAAACGAAAAATTTTTTTCTAATGGATCAAGCCATTGGTGCGTTTTCGAACAACCCTCAATATTTACTGATCAAATAATTTTTTTTTTATTTTTCCCTAATTAAATAGGTAATAATAAACACAATTATGAAAAAAAATTTGTAGTTTTTGAAAATTTTTGTGTTGGCTTGATATGGGTTAATTGCAACTGGGATCTGTAGCGCCTTGTCGCGTCTATCTCTTTGCTTTTCTAACCTAAAATACTCTCACCGGCAAAAAAAACCGCAACACTTTGTTTCTTCTTAATAAAATTGTTGCAATTAAATAAAACAAAGACAAAAATGTCGATATTTAATTTGTGGGACAAAATAAGATTAAATAGACCTCGAAAAGCCGTAGCTACTTGATCAATCACTGTTTGTTTGGTGAGTGTGTAATTAAATAAATTTTTGGACCGAAGTTCTTTAACGCGGCTTACGCAGGGTGAATTGGGAGAAAATGTAACGTAACAAAAACGCGTTCCTAACAAAAAGGCATTCCCAGCGCCCCGAGAGACTTCCCTTTATTTCCTTCTATCTACCGTAGACAGGAAATTGCTCGCCTAAGGCGGGCTTTCCGTCTATTTAAATAATATTCATATTAAATTATATTCTGAATTGAAGAAAAGGCGTGAGGAACTTCGTTCCTGTCCGGGGTCCTACGACTCCACATCCTCTCGAAATTTTTGGCTCTTCTATCAGCAGGTCGCGTCAAGAGCCGTGACGCTACAAGTCATGACGTCACAATCCATGACGACAAAAATAAGAAAGTTGAAATTTAATGGGTCGTTTTGATAACTTACCTACCCCAACATTAAAATAGCCTCCCTATGGGGAAATTACATGGTGTTTGTCCTTCAGGTATTTTAATGCTGAAGGACAAACATCATGTATTTCCCCATAGGGAGGCTATTTTAATGTTGGGGTAGGTAAGTTATCAAAACGACCCATATATATAACGAATTACAAGAAAATAATTGTGAGATTTAATAATTCAATTTTTAAATTGACGCGGCTAATTATTAAATAAATATTGTTCTCAGTTTTTAACATACGCCTATTGATTTCCCATTATCATTCCCATTTTCCAATTATTAAGTTAAGATTAAAAACGCTTTTAATACCCTTAATTGAATAATTTTCTGAAAATTTTCAGTTAAACGCCTACGATCCGAAAAAAGTTTCACTTGCATCGTGGTTTCATAAAACCACACAGTGATTTTATTTTTTTTTAACTGTTTCATGGATCGACTGCTTTGCAAATCGAGGTCTATTTAAAATAACCTTCATCCCAGAATATAAAGAATTTTAATAAGATTAATTTCAAAATTTAGAAAATTTAGCAAAAAAAAAAAAATATTTTTATCTTGGTTTTATATTTCAATTTAATTATTTATTAAAATTTATATGAATTTGTTTTAAATTTGCTTAGAAATGTATAACGACGTTCTAATTAGTAAAGTTTCTAGCTCCACTTTTTTTCGAAAATCATTTTTTTGTATTTTCAGTTGAAAAATATCATTCTCCTTATGCCCTGAAATGGGTAAGAGCGTAATTCAAATTTTTCAGTTGGAAAAGTGTTTAACATTGGCTCTAACAATGACAATGAAATGTTTTTTGACTCTCCTGGAAAATAAACAAAAATGGAGTTAGGCACTTTGCTAATTAGAACGTCGATAAGATATTTGATATCAAATGTAGCGCGAAGTCGCGTGCAGTGGGCGACCCTTGTCGCGTGTAGCCGCGACTTGTTGACGCTTTTTGCCGCTCTTGTAGCGCAACCGCTTCCACTAGACGACCAGGCTTAGGGCCGGAACACACTTGGCGTTTCTTACATTTGACTTAAAATCGTTATTTGTTTCAGTGTCTTTGATGATTGGCAGAGACGCAATACAATCATTGGAGTGACGACTTCATTCGTCCTCCTTCTAATTGTGGCCATCATAATTACAATCATAATCAGAAGGAGAAGGGCCAGGCAGAGGGCACAAGGAGTGGTTTTAACGCTTGGGCATAATCAGCACCAACAGCCAGGCGTCATCAGCTACCATCTTTGAAAGATGCAGAAACTACAAGACAAGATCTTTTCAATTATATTTTTTATATTCTCTTTTTGTTATCATGTTCTTTCAATTATGTCCTCTCTAATATCTTATTGTTATAAAATGTTTTATGTTTTATGCAGGGGCGCCGGAACGAATTTGAATCAGGGGGGGCAAAAAATTTTTTTTAGAAAATTAAAATAATTTAATATGATCAAATAGTATAAAACAAAAACAAATTACTATAAAATTTTAAATAAAATCACAATTTTAATAAAATTAAAATTAAAAAAAAATTTTCTAGTGATTTTATCAAAAATTTTTGGAAAAAATTTGAAAAAAATGAATTTCTTACTCTTTTAATTTTTTTTTAATTTAGAAAATTTTATTTTTCAAAAGTAAAAATATATCATTTTTAAAAATAAATGAAATAAAAGAAGAAATTTTGCCCCCCTCTGTCCCCCCCCTATAGGATGCCAGGGGGGGGCAATGTACCCCTTGCCCCCCCAGTTCCGGCGCCTATGGTTTTATGCGTTGTTTGTTCAAAGTTCATCGAGATGTTGGGTCTCAGGCCGAAAGCAAAAAAAAACAAAAAGCAAAAGCAACAAGAGAAATTCTCTCTTTCTTCTTTGAATAAAAGAAACAAAAAGTCCTTGAACTACAGGACAGTCGAAGAGTGTCTGCCTCTTGTGCTAGGGCTCAGCACTTCGTATCCCGGCTTATGCGACAAAATTTATTTCAATTGAATTGACAACCCATCAATTGAAATAAATAGGGGGGATAGGGTCCAAATGGCCTCAAATGCCAAAAAAGACCTTAAAACTAATTAGTATAAGGGTATTTCATGGCTGGTGGAATTTGTATCAGGAATGAAAGTTGGAAGAAAAATGCAGCTGACGTTTCGGCCTTGGTCAAAGCCATCCTCGAAGCTGCTGTTGGTCTTCATATACATATATTTTGCATTGTATCCGGTATTAAAATTAATTTAGGATATAACGTCAGGGAAAAAATTTTCAGTTTAAGGCCCAATTCACACACAAGTGGCGTATGGCGTGGCGTGGATCTGGCTTCTGCCACTTCTATGTTAACCTATAGCCCAATATACACTGACATGGCGTGGCGGAGGCGTGGCGAATGGCGCCGAAACCACACCATTCCGACGCCATCTATGGCGACCATAAGTGGCGTTCGCCACTAGCAAACCATTTGTTTCGCAACCTTTGCCCTTAAATTATTGATGCGATATGGATTTTAATATCCAAATTTGCTATATAATATCTATATTTCAATTACTTTGTAAAAAATTAAATATTAAAATAAATTAAATATGGTTAAATAAACATAAATAACTACACAAATTATAAAATAAATATTTTTATTTAGATTTAATATTTAAATGCATATCCAGAATATCTATCTTGATTTGGAATTGGCGAACGGTGTTGGAAATATTTGCTCAGATAAAGTGACTGGCGTGGACTGAGCCATTTGTGTGTGTATGCACGCGCCACATCTTATCCACACCACGCCATGTCCAGCGCCACGCCACACAGTGGTCCGGATCGCTCGAAAAGCGGCCAAAAGTCGTATATCTTTTTTATTAGTCGGTATTTTTTGGTGAAAATTTTTGTACATATGCTTTTAAGTATCCCCTTTAATAATATGTTATAAAATTTTTTTTTTTACAATTATAAAAGCCATAAAAAATAAAAAACTCTTTTTCATGCGTATTTTTTTTTTTTTAATCTCTATCATTTTTAATAAGGAGTGTTTTTTGATGAAATTTTGTATACATATATTTTTGGTTATGTCTTTTAAGATAAATCTATTATATTTTTATTATAACGGTAAAAAAAAAAAATATTTTTTTTAAAGCGAATTTTTTTCAACAAATATTTTGTTTTAAAAAATGACATGTTTTTGACATTGACACCGAGGTTTATTTTACAAACCAACAATACAATAAAATAAAAATATGATCTAAAAACAATCAAATAAATATACAGTGTTTCGGAAACATTATTCGTCATCTTCAGGATGCTATATGATGCATTAATTTCGAAAATAAGCACCTAAATTATTTGTTAAGAATTAGAAGAAAATGTAAATGTAAATATATGGACGTCTTTTTTCTCATAGAACAAATATTATATAAATATACCACACTTGTGTGTTGAATTCACTTGGATGCCTGAGCATCTCATGTTTGGTATATACGTATTTGTTATATGACAAATAGGCTCTCAATATGCATAAATTTCAATAGGACCTCGCGATGGCCTAATGAAATTTACTATGCGTTTTTGCTAACTCTGAAGAAGGTTCAAATTCTGAACCGAAACGTTAAATCGATAAAAATAAAATTTTCACAACAAAAAACAATAGCTGCATATTCTCATATAATTCCTCTAAAAATCCAAAGGGAAAATAATTGATATATTTATTATAAAATATGTTCATCAGAACTTATATCTTCATCTTCTTCTTCATCTTCTTCATGATCTGAAATTTGGTTAATAATCAGCTCCCTAATATCTTCATCGGATCTAGCTAAAGTATGAACGAAACTGAATTTTATTTTAATATATTTTTTGTCGCAAGTCTCTTGAAGGACCTTTTGACTTTCCGGTCATATATCCTTTTTCGGTTTCCTTAGAATTGAATACAAAAGGGTATAATAATAAACAATTATTTAACTTTAGAGAAAAAGTTATAAATACTGCAATGAATTTGGGATTTTCCAAACGCAGACAGGTAAAAAAGCACCTGAATATCCTGTATTATTTTTCCTATATCTGTTGTTTATTTAATATAATTGATATTAAAAAATATATTTCATCATATATTTGCTTTTAGTTAGGTAAAATTAAAATAATTCAAGATATTAATGAAGCAATAGTCTATTCAAAATCCGCGCGCGACTGCTTTAAAGGCTTGTAATTTCCAAATAGGCAAACATATAGAAAAGTTGTTTATTAGGGCATTTTCCTTGGCTCTTTAGCTATCACCAGGTGCATTCAAATCTTTAACACCTCTAAGGAAAAAAAAAGATATGGACTAATATTTATATTTTTCAGATGCATTTTTACATTTTTATTATTGGTGTTAAAACAATATAAAAATATATATAAACTAAAAGAAAAAAATTTGTCTTTAAACTAGAGATATTGATGAATTAAGAAAAAAAATTTTGATTAAATTGGTCCATTATTTCCCATAAAAAAAATTCTTGAATTTATGCTAAAAAATGGTTAAAAATCTCTCCGTAATTTGGTCAACTTTGCGCGCCTATAACTGTGAAATGGCTTCACTATTTTAAAAAAAATTTACGGCTTTGAGTTAGCCAAATATTCAAGTTTAATATCCTAGAATATCATTCTATTTGGTTGACTTTCATTTTTTTTTGGTTTGGCCGCTTTTCGAGCGATCCGGACCACTGTG
>JAKCPI010010678.1:0-13928 GCA_023213315.1 Euborellia annulipes
CCTTTTTGAGATATTCGCCCAGAAGAGAAAAGTTTCTAAAAAAAATTTTTTCACGTCCCTATCTTTTATTAAGGATTTAAAATCATTCTTGATAATATAGTCTAAGGGGACGACTCGTCCATCTAAATGCAATGGGCCATTGGCATCTATTGGAATGTCCAACTAAATGGTAGTATTAAGAGTTTCTTTGCTTTCTTTTGCTTTTTACTTGCTCGGCGACGAGTCGCTCCTGCGACTCTTGATATATCTCTCTCTCTCTCACTTACAAACATTATCGCCTGTCTCTCCGCCTTCTCTCATAGGCCTAATGTTAATTTCCTATAGGGATTTGTATGTTAATTTCGATTCAAAAGGGGGTCCCCTTTGAAACTTTTTAGGCATTTAAAATTTTTTTTTCCAATTCTTATGAAATTTTGTATTTATTTACGATTCTATATTGTGTATAAAATGTCCAAATATGAGATTAAAATTTTGAAAAATAACCATAGTTTATTTGAAGCAGTCAACATTTAAAATGCAAGTTTGAAACTAAGGTGCTATCGGAAACTAAATATATCTCGACACAAAAAATCTGGTGTGACCAGCACAGTGCGCAACTTTCTCTTACCGAAGGGTAAGAGAAAGTTGTGTGCTATGCGCCAGTCACACCAGATTTTTTTATTTCATTTTTCCTAAAATTAGCTCTAACAATTTTGATTAAAATTCAAAAATCAATTATTTTTTACATCCTCTTTCAAATGAATATTCTTCTCGTTTTGCCCTCAAAATTGTTTGAAGCACACTTTACTCTTGTACTGCATAGGAAAGATAGGATAAATGGTTGCCATGGTAACAAAATATAAATATTTTCCCATACTTATAAATTTTGCATCTTGAATTCTAATATATAGGCGGAAACTAAATATATGTCGACACGAAAAATCTGGTGGGTCAAGCACAGAACACAAATTTCGATTACCGAAGGTAAGAGAAAGTTGTGTGCTGTCACACCAGATTTTAATATATATATATTGATAGCCTATATATAAATTTATCGTAACCTTATTTATTTTCTAATTTTATTTCATTCCTTATGAATTCCCTCATTTCAAATTAAAAATATGACGTAATCGGCTTAGGAGTTTTCATATTATAATATGCATGAATGAAATTGTCTCTTTATTTCTCTTTTTACACCCCACTGAAACTAATCTTCATTATTTCATCTTATTTGCTTAAAATATGACACGACTTGTTTAATTTGAGTGGATGATGTTATATAGTTAGTACAGTAGCTTCGTATATATAATAGTTATTATTTTTATTAAAACCGCAAAATGCTGAGAGTGCAAAAATGATTCTAAACGAACTAGCGTGGAAATTTAAGTTACTAGATATTTACCAAATCATTTCATTAAAAAAAAAATCTTAACTCTTTAGACGTCAGCTAGAATAAAGAGTAAACTATTCTATTTATTATTTTTAACTTCTTATTTGATTATAATTTATTTAAACCATTTATAAAATATTACGACCTGACGCGAGGTGATTTTTATTTATTATTTTATTTCTTTATCCCTTGGTCTTATTACTTTTCTGGCTTTTTGGACGATTTTTTACTTTCTCTTATCTCTATATATATGTTGATATATATATAGAGAAAGTATTGGTTTCATGTCAAAAATTCGATGTCGAGATTTTGTTGAATATACACGTTTTGAGGTCCCCTGAGTCCAAAAAAGTGGTTTTCGCTACATGGTCTGTTTGTGTGTCTGTCTGTGTGTGTTCAATTTTAAGCATGAAGGAATTGAGCTATGAGGCTGAAATTTATATATAAGTTAAACACCCCCGGGAGCGTGAAAATAAGATTTTAATCAAAATCGGCCAAAAAGTACTAGTACTTTACTGATGTACTTTTTCAGTTTTTTCGATTTTCTCAAAATTCGCTTTAACGATTTTGATTAAAATTCAAAAAATCTGGGTGTGACTGGCGCACAGCACACAACTTTCTCTTACCTTCGGTAATCGAAAGTTGTGCACTGTGCTTGTCACACCAGATTTTTCGTGTCGACATGTATTTAGTTTCGACAGTAGGGTACAATTGAATTCAAGATGTAAAATTTATAAGTATGGGAAAATATTTATATTTTGTTACCATGGCAACCATTTCTCCTATCCTTCCTATGAAATACAAGAGTAAAAGTGGTCTTCAGAAGATTTCAATCGCAAAATGAGAATATACATTTTAAAGAGCATCTAAAAAATAATTGATTTTTTGAATTTTAAAAAAAATCGTTGGAGCAAATTTTGAGAAAATCAAAAAAAACTGAAAAAGTACATCAGTAAAGTACTAGTATTCTTTGGCCGATTTTGATTAAAAGCTTATTTTTCCGGTCCCGGGGGTGTTTAACTTAAATATAAAATTTCAACCTCATAGCTCAATTCCTTCATGCTTAAAATTGAACACACACACATACACCCACACACCCACACACACACCCACACACACACCCACACACCCACCCACACACAGACAGACCATGTCGCGAAAACCACTTTTTTGGATTCAGGGGGACCTCAAAACGTGAAGATCCATCAAAATCTCGACATCGAATTTTTTGACATGAATCCAATACTTTCTCTCTATATATATATTACATATATACATAGGTAAGAGAAAGTAAAATCAATTATTTTTTAGATTCCTCTCTAAAATGTATATTCTCATTTTGCCCTCAAAATTGTTTGAAGCACACTTTAGTCTTGTACAGTGAGCGCCACAATTAAATCTCCACCTGATAGCTTTAGCCTTAGTATATGGTATAGAATATGGTAAATGGTGAAATAATTTTAAATTTTAAAAGGTAAAATAAAATCATCTGTACCAGATTTTACCTATTCGGTCATTAAAATTATTTCACTATGCACCATATACTATACCATATACTTAAGGCTAAAGCTATCAAGTGGGGCTTAATTGTGGCGCTCACTGTACTTCATAGGAAAGATAGGAGAAATGGTTGCCATGATAACAAAATATAAATAAATATTTTCCCATGCTTATAAATTTTTTATCTTGAATTTTAATATATGGGCCGTAACTAAATATATATCGACAGAAAAAAGTGTGACTGTATTTTTCATAAAAAAAGAAAAGAAAAATTGATCCCTGTTTGTGATCAAAATAAAACAACAACAAAATGAGCTACTGTGTTGAAATTTTATAACTGTTTGAGTTATGAATCTCCCTAAAAATAAGTCGTCAAATTAAAAATAAGTCCAATTAAAAGCAATTTGTCTATTA
Source organism: Euborellia annulipes (assembly GCA_023213315.1). NCBI lineage: Eukaryota > Metazoa > Arthropoda > Insecta > Dermaptera > Anisolabididae > Euborellia > Euborellia annulipes. The sequence continues at coordinate 3,284 of JAKCPI010010678.1, forward strand.
GAGATAATTATTAAAAAACCGTAGTAAAATCTGAAAAAAATCAAAATATATATAATTACCTCTCTTACTAATTCATTAGAATTATCTTTCCATTTTAAGACAATATTTATTTTTCTCATAATTCTATCTTATTGAAATATAAAAAATAAATAAAACAAAAGATAAAAAAAGAATGAAAATCTCTGTAAAATTATTTTCTCTTCTCGCTCCTTGCTTTTATATGAATCATACATTACTTGGAATATTAATTCAAAAAATACATACAACTGATTAATATATGCATACACAATATGCTTGGGTTTAGTGATGTAAAAATATGCATTGTATATAAAGAAGTTGAAATTACTTTAGGGATTAAAAAAAGAGAAGAAAAAGCAAGTGAAAAGAAAAACAGAGTTAGTTATATGCAAAATAAAGCATGAAAAATAATAAACAATTTTAAAGGATAAGACGGAAAAATTATTATTCTTTTTTTGCCTACTACCATTTGTAATTATTATTATAATAGGGTCATTTAATATTTTTTAAGGTTTTTTCTTTGTTGTCTAATTAACTAACGAATCCAGAGTGCGGGTAACATGTTCTTATACCGTCGACAATAATAAAACAAATCAAAGCAATACTCTCTACACTTGTGAAGAATAAAAAAAAAAAAAAAATTATCATTATTTTTACTTATTTGCTTTTTACTTTCTCTTACCTCTATATATATGTTAATATATATAGAGAGAAAGTATTGGATGAATATTGATGGATATAAACGTTTTGAGGTCCCCTGAATCGAAAAAAGTGGTTTTCGCGACATGATCTGCCTGTATGTCTGTCTGTCTGTATGTGTATGTGTGTCTGTCTGTGAACAAAATATCTCAAGAAGAAAAAGAGCTAGGAGGTTGAAATTTTATATTTAAGTTAGGCACCCCCATGGGACGTGACACGAAGCTTTTAAACAAAATCGATCAAAGAGTACTAATACTTTACTGATGCACATTTTCAGTTATTTTTCGATTTTCTCTTTTGTTCCAACGATTTTTTTTTTAAATTAAAAAATCAATTATTTTTTAGATTCTCTTTCAAATGTATATTCTCATTTTGTGATTGAAATCTTCTGAATACCACTTTACTCTTGTACTCCATAGAAAAGATAGGAGAAATGGTTGCCATGGTAACAAAATATTAATATTTTCCCATAGGCCTACTTATAAATTTTACATTATATGTTTTAAGTAAAGAAGGAATGGCCGCTTAGCCAACCCTAAAAAAAAAAAAAAAAAAATTACGTCTTGAAAATCGAATATACCCTACTCTCGGGAACTAAATATGTGTCGACACAAAAAATCTGGTGTGCACAGAACACAACTTTGGAACCGAAAGTAAGAGTAAGTTGGGTGCTGTGCGCCAGTCATACCAGATTTTTTCTTTTTAAACTTTATTTAAAGTTTTTTTTTTCGATATCGGAGACCATTTAGACCCCGCCTCTATTTATTTCAATTGATTGGTAGCCAATTCTAATGAAGTAAAATTTTGTCGTGTGAGCCGAGATGCGATCCCTTGACAAGAGGCAGAAACTCTACCGCTGAGCCATGGCCCAAAGGCTACTTTTTTGCTTAATGCAATATATAAAATGCATGCAACCTCATATATATTTTCAAAAATATAATAAAAACTTTTTTTTTTAAACATTCACACATTTTTCTCATTCTCATTCACATACACACAGTCTTTTCGGCAACTTAGGCCATTTAATTTAATTGATTTATGAATTTTAAACAAATTTGTATTGTTGCAGCGAATATAAGAAAATTGAAAAAAACTGAAAAAGTACATCAGTAAATTACTAGTACTCTTTATCCTATTTTTTATTAAAAGCTTATTTTCACGCCTCAGGTGGTGTCTAACTTAAATATAAAATTTCAACCTTAACCTCCTAGCTCAATTCCTTCATGGTTTAAATTAAACACAAAATTAAGATTTTTTGGACATAAATACTAAAAAGTATTTTTATAATTTATGTCTAAAAAGAAGTCACTCCCTAATTTAGCAAAAAGACCCTTTCCCCCCAACGGCTCAGAAAAGTATAAAAAGGGGAGAAGGGTTTAGGACCTATAATTTCTCCTTCCCTCTGATATGAAAGGGTTGAGACGTGATTTCTATTTCATTTGTACTAAATTTCAAAAGATTTAGACGCCAAGAAATTGTAAATTTCAATATCTTTCTTTACCGCTTAAATTTATTCGATGGAATTTATAAGAAAAATCTGGTGTGACTGGCGCACAGCACACAACTTTCTCTTACCCTTCGGTAAGAGAAAGTTGTGCACCGTGCTGGTCACACCAGATTTTTTGTGTCGAGATATATTTAGTTTCCCATAGCACCTTAGTTTCAAACTTGCATTTTAAATGTTGACTGGTTGAAATAAACTATGGTTATTTTTCAAAATTTTAATCTCATATTTGGACATTTTATACACAATATAGAATCGTAAATAAATACAAAATTTCATAAGAATTGGGAAAAAAAAATTTTAAATGCCTAAAAAGTTCCAAAGGGGACCCCCTTTTGAATCGAAATTAACATACAAATCCCTATAGGAAATTAACATTGTTTCTATGCGAAGATAAGGTGGAAAGGGAATTTAATAAAAAGAGTAGAGAGAGACGATAATGTTTGCAAGTGAGAGAGAGACATATATGTTTTCTTTGAAACAATTAAAGACACAAATAAATTAAAAAAAAAAATGGGAATTTAAATAATAATTGATTTTTAATCTAATAAAAAGAAAAAGATTTAAATTCCGTTACCATGGCAACCATTTCTATCTTTCCTATGAAGAACAAGAGTAAAGTGGTCTTCAGAAGATTTCAACGGCAAAATGAGAATATACATTTTAAAGAGCATCTAAAAAATAGTTCATTTATGAATTTTAAAAAAAATCCTTGGAGGGAATTTTGAGAAAATCGAAAAAAACTGAAAAAGTACATCAGTAAAGTACTAGTACTTTTTGGCCGATTTTGTTCAAAAGCTTATTTTGAGATTCTTCAAAGGTACCTAAGTTAAATATAAAATTTCAATCCGGTAGCTCAACTCCTTCATGCTAAAAATCGTTACACACACACAGACACACACACAGACCAATTTGCGGGACCCACTTTTTTTGGACTCAGGGGACCTCAAAACATGTATATCCATCAAAATCTCGACATCGAATTTTTGACATGATCGCAATACTTTCTCTCCTATATATTTCATATATAGGGTACGAGAAAGTAAAAAAGAACTAAAATTTTTTGGAGCCCTTTGACATAAATTATAAAAATATTTTTTAGAATGGAATGGAGGGGTAAATTTTGTATGATCATAATACTTGTTCCTACTATTATTTCCGTAGGTGTTCAAAAAGAGCCATTTCTCTCCTATTATTGTATTTTAAATTAACGAATACCTAGAAAGGAGGATGTATGCTTTAATGGAATCTTCAATAGCAAACAACTGAGATCCTTCAAAAAAACAAAAAAGTTTTCTTTTAGAAAAAAAAAAAAAAAATGTCCTTGCAGTTTTTATTTCCCAATGAAAATATTGAAAAGTTCGACATCTCATAAAATGTTTGTTTGAAACTTTTTATGCCCCCCCCCCCCCCCTCCGCACCTCTTGAAATAGAGTGAGAGAAAGTCAAGTTAATTTTTGAAAAATCTATATCAACCCCCCCCCCCTCCCTTTCCCAGCTTGAACATCATTCGAGCCTTTAGGTCAGCACAGTGCGGGAGAGATATTCTTAATCAATAAATCAATATTTTATTAATAATAGAATATTAAAAAAAAATCTCTTAAAAATTTATTTTTATCAGAAAATCATTTTCATAAGTCTTTGATCAACTTCATTTTGAAAAAGATTTTTTTTTTTAATTTGCAAATTCTGATTATCGATTTCATTAAATTTACAAATTTACACTTTTTATTATATCTATCTCTATTGTAATTTTTTAAAATAATAGAAAAATCGGGTCGCAGAAGACATCACTTTCAATTACCGAAAGTAAGAGAAAGTTATGTGTTGTGCTTGTCACATCAGATATATTGTGTCGACATATATTTAGTTTCCGGCAGCACCGCTTGCCATACCAGATTTTTTGTGTCATATATCTAGTTGTGCGACATACATTCATGGGCGTAACTTTTTTACTTGGGGATAAAAGTTCATTCAGTCGTGCTACAGGAAATCATTTTGGAAAAAAAAGTCGAAAAATCATACCCCTAATAAATTAAATACATTATAAAACTCTAAAATTTCGCCTTCGATGGCTAGCATGTTAAAATTATATTTTTTATTTAATCAAAAGAATCACCATTAAAGAAATTCTTTGTCAAAATTCTGGTTTCAAAATTTAGTAGATATCTGAATAAAATTAAGAATAAAAATCTAGTATGACTTGTCACACCAGATTTTTCGTGTCGACATACATTTAGTTTCCGCTGATATATTAGAATTCAAGATTTAAAATTTTTTTTTTTCGTAAAAAAAACATTCACACTTTTTTCTCATTCACACTCACATTCACACAGTCTTTTCGGCAACTTAGGCCATTTAAGACTTTAGACCAGGGGTCTCCAAACTTTCCAGCCTTAGGGCCATACTGATTACTCCAGTAAGTTCCGAGGGCCAAAACCATATTATCATTGTTGCCGGTGATTAAAAGTGAAATAGTCCACTGATGAAAAAAAAGTCCGATAATTGGTACAAGTAAAATTAGTCCACAACTACAAACTATTGTCAGTGGAAAATCTCAATTACATAAATCTCATTAGTATTTCATATGTCATTATGCTTGTTATAAGTTATGTTTTTATTTAAAATGTATAAAATGTTAGTTGGATTCATTTCAATAATTTGTTAGTTATTATTAGAGACCGGATTTTAAGCAAAATGCTATTGCTGAATTTTATAAGCAACCATTAGATATTTAATTTCTATACGAATTAGGAAAAACTAAGTGCATTGAGATTGCATTTTTATGCTTTTTTTGCTTTTTTTGAGTTTTCATGCTTTTTTTCCCTTTCGTGCTTATTTGAACTTATTTTACGAATATTTATAATTTTTTTTTTTTTATTAGAAAACTTTTCCCATTCACACACGCATACACCAGGGTATGTAAGGGGGGGGGCGCCCCCTCCACCCCCAAATTTTCCAAAAACCCCGCAGTGTGAAAAAATATAGCCCTGTAAAAAAAAATTTTTTCCGCAGGGTGGAAAAATTTGGTTCCGCAAAAAAAAAAAATTTCGCAGGGCGGGGCGGAATAAATTTAGTTTCTTTTAAAAAAATTTGTATACGCCATTGGTATGAGTAAAAATTGCTTATTAGATGCTTTTTTTTCAACTTATATGCTTATTTAACAACTTTTTATTCAAGTTTTTTATGCTTTTTAAGCACTTTTTTTTCCATTTTTTTATGCTTTTTTGTCCGGTCTCTAGTTATTATATACTGAAGTTAAATTTTCTGCATAATATACATGTCTTTACTCATTACAATTCTGTGTTTCTTTATCCAACTTATCACAAAAACAATAACAATAAGCCAAGGGCGGATACAGGGGGAGTAAAGGGGTAATTACCCCCCCCCCCCCCCGAGATTCGAAAAATACCTTTTTTTCGATAAAAAATTTATTTTTAATGTAAAATTTTTAAAATTAATACTTAAAAATTTGATGTGTATTTATATTCTGGCAAACAAGTACTGAATGCGCTTTTAAATTTCCGAAATTAAAAAAAATAGTGTGCTGTGCGACGAGTCACACCAGATTACCCCCCCCCCCCCCCCCCCCCCCCCCGAGAAACACCTCTGGATCCGCCCTTGCAATAAGCCTACAACAATGTTATGAGTAGTTAGCCCATGACCATATCAATGTAGATGTCATATTAATAATTATTCAACATAAAATTAGAATACTTCAGTAAACTAAATTTAATTTAAAATATGTTCTCTAAAAGAAGTTTTCAAGTTTGCTAGCTCTCCGCGGGCCGGACAAAATCTGTCCGCGGGCCGGATGTGGCCCTCGGGCCGTAGTTTGGAGACCCCTGCTTTAGACGATAACCGTTGTAATATATTTATCTACTATTGGGGGTTCAGGCATTTCTATTTAAACCATCTGGTATCCAAATGGGTTAAATAAGATTTAAAATTTATAAGTATGGGAAAATATTTATATTTTGTTACCATGGCAACCATTTCTCCTATCTTTCCTATGAAGTACAAGAGTAAAGTGTTCTTCAGAATATTCCAATTGCAAATTGAGAATATAAATTTTAAAGAGCATCTAAAAAATAATTGATTTTTGAATTTTAATCAAAATCGTTGGAGCAAATTTTGAGAAAATCAAAAAAAAAACTGAAAAAGTACATCAGTAAAGTATTAGTACTCTTCGGCCGATTTTTTTAAAAGCTTATTTTCACGCCCCAGGAGGGTACAAGACATAAAATTTCAACGTCCTAGCTCAATTCCTTCATGCTTTAAATTGAAACCACACAGACAGACAGACAGACGGACCATGTCGCGAAAACCACTTTTGTTTTGACTCAGGGGACCTCAAAACGTATATATCCATCAAAATCTCAACATCGAATTTTTGTCATGAATACAATACTTTCTTTCTCTATATATTAACATATCTAGAGGTAAGAGAAAGTAAAAATTTTGTGTAGTAAAAAAATGTGGAATTGTTTGTTACAATATCTTTTAGGTTCGAGCATGTAAGCTCGAGCCTTGACTCCGCTCCAAGAGACAAAGACTTATTAATTAGAAAAAAAAAAAATATATTTAAAATGCAACTCCTTTTCAACATTCTTAAAATTAATAAAAGATTAAAGTCTTCATTGGACAGCTGAGAGTTTCTGTGAAACTTTTCATCCTATTGAATTTCCTTCCCCAACTAACTTGATGTTATAACAAACTAAACTCTCTTATTCTGTGGCTCTGTGATTAGCCTAATAGGAAGGAAGGAAAAGAGAGGGAGGGGAGGGTCTCTCATAAGAAAGGAGATGTCAATTCAATTGGGATTTCAAATAATTTTAATTAATTAATGAAAATGATTGCGTCTTTTCAATTAATATGAATGTCGCTATTTATTATTATTGTAGAGAAATGCTCATTTTGACTTCTCGTGTTTATCACTTCTTTGCTTTAACTTCTTTCGATGATGAGTGGAAAAACAAGAAAACAAACTTGCTGGATCTTGTTTTTTATTTAGTTTTTATTTGTTTTAAGGTCTTTTTCGGCATCTTAGGCCTAGCCCAGACTGTAAACATTCCTGTTTACGAGCAAAGTTGCCAATGTTTCGCAATAGCTTAACGTTGTTTCTGAATTGTTTAAGAGCTGTTGCTACTGCTGTTCAGAAACGATGTTTCGCATTTGTTTCAAAAAAGTTTCAAAATTTTTCGAAAACTATGTTAGGTCATAAACCACTTAGAATTTTCATCTCCTGAAACAAGATCCGAAACCCAAACATAGAGGCGAGTACTGTACCATTTTGCTACGTCCCTTGTTAACAGGGAGAGTAAAAAACTTATTTCTGATAACGTGGCCACCAATTTTTTTGCTATTACATAGGTTTTTTTTATTTCAACTATGTCGCAACTTCTTGATCTGTCTGTCGTTTGTTTAATTAAATCTAATTCATTTAGCACAGTAGTATAATTCTTGCCTCTTGTGTTAGGAGTCAACGCATCCCGTGTCATACTACAAAAATGTTATATTTCAATTGCATTTCAATCATTTGTAAATAAATACTGATAGAGATTGGGTCTCCGATGCCTTAATAAAAAAATTCACTGAATACTTTTAATTATTTTTTGTTATATTAGGTTATTATAAACTCCCTAATTATTGTATTTTTACCGCATTTTCCTTACCTTTGTCCGTTTTACAGCTCCAAAATAAAATAGCTACTGACCCCGGTTTTTTTTTTTTTTTTTCTTTGCTAGAAAGGTATAAAATAACTTGTATGATTCATTTTAAAATAAAATCCCTTCTGAGCAGTACCATATAAGAGTAGCTGTCCCAAAAGGATAATTATGTTAAATCAATAATTAACCCCATGGGTTATTATCCATCAATCCAAAATACAATAAAACCTGCCATTCTAAACTACATGCACTTGATTCTATTGACTACTTTTTTTGTGATTTTTGTTAAATTCAATTTATTTCGTATGGAAGCATTTTTTGCGGGTAGTAACCATTTACCATTAGTTTATAGTTATACATATTAACTCTTGCATTTTATTTTAATTTTATTTCACATCAGATGAAAATATTCCCTTCAATTAGAAATTTATTCTATTAAATTTAGTCGAAAGTTGGAATAATGCATGCTAGTGGAGATTTTTTTTCTGACATTATATTTTTATTCTACATATTAATTAAATGAAATTGCAGTTTATTACAATTATTAAAAAATAAATGTTTTTAACTGTTACTAATAATCATTTTCTTTTGTTTCAGGTAAGTCCTGTTTTCTATCTTGCTGTTGTTCATTTCTTAAAGGTATTTATTTTTATTATATATTCCCCCTTAGAACATGACATCTTTTAATTACAAATCTCTCTCTGTATTAATTAGAGAACTTATAATTGTGCGTAACACTCAAAAAAATTATGATTTAGTTTTTCACACAACACAAATACAACAATAATAATAATAATAATATCGATTTGTCTTTTGCGGAAAATACATTGGTTAGAGTTTGGTTCCTGAAGATAACCCAACTCACTAATGAATTTTTCGATTTATTGCTTCAAAACATTCATGTTAATTAAGGGATTTTACAATGAGCATTCGTGATCCACTTTGTAGCACATTAGTGATTTTGGTTGCCTATCATCTAGGATATACTTTCGTTCAAGCTAGTAAATTCTGCTAAAACAATTTGTCTACCCCTTTGGTGTTCTAAATATCCATATTAATTATTTATAATAAATAATTATAGGCTGATATAGTCGATGATATATTTTTGCGAGGCGAATAGCTTAATCGATATATAGTAACATAATAAAAGGTACAGCAAATGTTTTTCCCTTATTTTATTCGAACCCGCATCGATATTTCGGTCGCATAGACGTCCGAAACGTCGCTGTGGGTTTGAATAAAATAAAGGTTGTTGTGACTTTTATTCTATCCTACTCTCTTTTCAGTCATTGTCAGAACTGACACGTTGTTAGGTGTAACTTTCATTGGAATAATACTTAGTTGGGTTCCCGTTTCCTTCCTCAGGAGGAGGCATTCCAAATAGAGTTGGATTATTTTTCGCCATGAGATGGATTTTGAACTCGAGTTGTCTTCAACTCAAAATTATAAGCTAGTTAAGCTTTATCCACTTGGCTAATCGCCTTTATACTGTACTAATATTAGGTATTTCAAGTTTTTCACAACTGTTGTGATTCTACTTCTAAAGATGACATTAATACATAAAAGGGTATGATTTCTCCAATATAAACATATCACCTAGTGTATTATTTAAAATATTCTTTAATACAATGCATACATTTGTGTATTCCATTTAGATCTGTCATGTTTATTTGTTGTATTTACATATACAATGAATATCCCTACAAACAATCGGATCACCTATTTAATATTATCTTTTAACTACGGTTGAGAGTTTAAATCTAAATAAAGGTTTTATATATATATATATAGACCTAATAATATGCTAAATATTCTTACTAGTTTAATCCCAAAAGTTAAAAAAAATACAATAACAAAGCTTAACAATTCTTGATTAACACTACAAAAAGTCACAATTTTATTATTTTAATTCTGCTCCTTTTTTTTACAAAGCTCTAAATAACGTAATGAAAAATTATATTTAATATGAAAAAAAGAAAACTGGTACGGGATTTTTTTATTACATTTTTGAAATCATTTTCGATTATAAAATCTATATTTCTATCACCACACAGTACGCATAAAAAAACGTAATAAATATCTTTATTATTATTATCTAAAAAAAGCGCCAATATTGTTGAATGAAAGAATCAATAAATGGAAGTATATTAATCGTAAAATTTTATATTATTATATTAATAATCATAAAAATTGAATTTATTTTTTGTGGACTTGACTAGGTAGGAGATAAACTTGCTTGGTTGTCATATAAAATAGAATCTCTTCCCTATTGCTGTCAAATTGTCAAAAAAGGCCAGCTGGGTTTTTTATTTCTTTTTTTTATAAATAAGAAAGAAGAATGATTAGGCTACGTAAAAATTTTACTCTTCTGTGGGGTGGGTTCTTAACCCCTGAGATTAAGGATTTGAATTCCTCGTCACTGGTTGTACAGCACACAACTTTCTCTTACCTTCTCTTTGGTCCCATGGGGGTACCCAACTTAAATATAAAATTTCAGTTTCCTAGCTCCTTTTGTTCTTGAGATATTTTGTTCACAGACAGACAGACAGACCATGTCGTGAAAACCACTTTTGGACTCAGGGGTCCTCCAAACGTGTATATCCGTCAAAATCTCCACATCGAATTTTAGGCATGAATCCAATACTTTCTCTCTTAACATATATAGACCCCAAGAGAAAGTAAAAGGCGTGTTACACACTTACACTTAATTCACCTCATTAAAACTTATTCAGAATCCATACTAATATTAATAACT